>BRZM01002344.1:0-42944 GCA_033238685.1 Lates japonicus | reverse complement strand
CCAGGTCTACAGGTCAGTTTAACCAGACATGATCCAGACCAGAGACCAGAGACCAGATCAAACTACTGACCAATCAGATCACTGGACAACCAGAGTCATCATTCCTACAGGGCAGGGGCAAAAGAGTTTATAAATGACAGATAATAAAGATCAATAGCTAATTTTATCGATCAGTGAATGGTTTTTCTGTTTGTTTATCTGAATGAATAAATCCAGTAAATGTTTCTTTGATCAGGAAATCCTGGTCATGTGACCTCGTCAGGTTTAGAGAAGTCAGGTAATGAAAAGACTTCCTGGCTCTGTTAAACCTGGTTCATGGTCCAGGTCTCTGGTCCTGGTCTGGATTTTTAGTGTGGAGGAGGATCAGTTTTTCAAAATAAAAGATGTTAAATCTTAATGTCACTAATCATAATGACCTTTGACCCTGTGGTGACCTCTGAGCCCTCTGACTGGACAGTTCAACGAGAAAACAAAAACTGACAGGAAATAAAACGTCTTCATGTTTTCCTCCAGAGTCCAGCTGCCTTCATCATCATCGCCATCGTCACGTGACGAAGGTCCTGAGGGGGAGTCAGCTGAGTCCGACTGACAGACAGCTCAAAGTGAGTCCAGGTCCAGGTCCAGGTCCAGGTTTATCAGTCTGTCAGTTTGTCTGAAGATAAAACTCTGAGTGTTTCTCCTCAGTCTGCAGGGAAACTGAGTTCCAGCAACTCCAGCAGCAACACCTTGTCCAGCAGCAGCAGTGACGACAGACGCTCGGAGCAGCAAGGCCTCACCTGCACCGCGGCGCCCTCCACAGACAGCGGGATAGACTCCGCCCCCTGCTCGGCGTCTGTCCCGCCTCACGTTGCCGGGGCGACGCTGATCCTAAGAGACATCTGGGGGGAGGGGCCAGAGACCCGGGGAACCAACGTGATGCCCTCACCTGGTCATGTGACCGACCTGAGTGACACCTGCTCTTTGTCCAGGTGAGTTAAGGTGGTTCAGGTTTAAGGTGGTTCCAGCTGCACCTGAGGTTTTCACTCGATCATGTGACTGTTTCAGTGACTCTCGTGGATCCACCTTGTCTGGACGCAGACCTGAGATCAGCTCTTCACCTGAGGCTTTCATCACCTGTGACCAGGGGGCGGGGCTTAGTCGGGAGACACGCCCATCAGAGAGGGAGGGGCCTGACAGATCAGAGGGGGGGTCACTGCTGGAGGAGGCAGACAGGTGAGAGACTAAATGAATGAATGAATGAAGAGTTCTGGTTCAAATGAAAATAATAAACTTTATAAATTGTCTTTTTTCTCTCAGATCCAGGTGTTAATTTACCTGTTAGATCACCTGACCAATCAGAGAGCTTTGCTCTGCAAAACTATTATCCAATCACTGTCCCTCTGTTGCCATGGTAACTCCTGTCACCTGCACCTCACCTGTAAAATGTCTGAAGCACTGAAATGGTTCATCTCCTCCTCCTCCTCTCCTCCTCCTCTTCTCCTCCTCCTCCTCCTCTCCTCCTCCTTCTCCTCCTCCTTCTCCTCCTCCTTCTCCTTCTCCTCTCCTCCTCCTTCTCCTCCTCCTTCTCCTCTCCTCCTCCTCTTCTCCTCCTCCTCCTCTTCTCCTCCTCCTCCTCCTCTCCTCCTCTCCTCTCCTCCTCTCCTCCTCCTCCTTCTCCTCCTCCTCTCCTCCTCCTTCTCCTCCTCCTTCTCCTCCTCCTTCTCCTCTCCTCCTCCTCCTCCTCCTCCTCCTCCTCCCCTCCTCCTTCTTCTCCTTCTTCTCCTCTCCTCCTCCTCTCCTCCTCCTTCTCCTCTCCTCCTCCTCTCCTCCTTCTCCTCCTCTCCTCTTCTCCTCCTCTCCTCCTCTCCTCCTTCTCCTCCTCCTTCTCCTCCTCCTCTTCTCCTCCTTCTCCTCTCCTCTTCTCCTCTCCTCCTCCTTCTCCTCCTCCTCTCCTCCTCCTCTTCTCCTTCTCCTCCTCCTTCTCCTCCTCCTTCTCCTCTCCTCCTCCTCTTCTCCTCCTCTCCTCCTCCTCCTCAGACTGCAGCTGTTGCTGACCTCAGATCTTCAGTTTGACTCTCGTCCAATCAGAGAGGTCTTTGTCAGGATGATGCGCTCTGTTGCTGCAGGTGAACAGGTGAGTCTGTCATCGTCTGCTTCACATCGTTGGTTAAAACTCTGGATTTTATTTTGAAAGCGGCTCAGAGTGCCATCTCTCTCTGACAGGTGTTTCCTGTTCAGTCCGTCCTGACTCTGACTCGGTCGATGTCGGACGACAGCCTGTACAGGACGACCGTGTCACATCGCAGCATGCCACGACCACGGACCACTCTACAGCGGAGTGAGTCTCTGACTTTCAAAATAAAAGTTTTCTTCCATCAAATGTCTTCTGTGTTTTATTTAACTTTTTATGGAACTTTTATTTTGAAAGGACATTGGCGGAGAACAGTATTGATCAGTTATTGATTAGGTCTCAGATCAGCCGTCTGTCTCTCCTCACAGGTGAGCTCTGTCACTCTGACAGCTCATTGGCTGAGAGGTCCAGGAAGCCCCTCCCACAGGTGACATCACACCTGAGCTGGTCTCACCTGGTGGATGCCACTCGAGCATTTGAAGGTAACCAAACACAAACCAGCATCATCTGCTCCTGTGTCTCCATGGTAACCACCAGGTGCAGCATTGTGACTCAGGTGTTTGTTTCCATAGTAACAGGTGTGTTTTCATCGTCGTCCCTGCGTCAGGACGTCAGCGTGACATCACAGCGCTCTGCCCTGCAGGACAGGTGAGGAACTACACCTGAGAGTTCACTGAGCTAATAAAGGTAACATCAGTGACATCACAGTGACATCACGTCTCCTCCTCAGTGACATCACAGCCACCTCCCTCTCAGGTAAAGTCTTCCAGTTGGAGGAGATTCTCCGTCAGCTGCAGCTCGACCTGCTGAAGGTAAACACACCTGAGGCTGACAATTTCACACAGGTGAGCGATGACATCATCACGCTGACCTGTCTGTGTGTCTGTGGTGCATTCAGGAGCAGCAGGACAAAGTGGCGCTGCAGCAGCAGGTGCTGAACCTCCGTCAGAACAACCTGCGGCTGCAGGAGGAGAGTCAGAGCGCCGCGGACTACATCAGACGCTTCGCAGCCTGGCTGCTGCAGAGGAGCCCATCGCCATAGCAACGGCCAGATCAGAGGACCGGGGTATGGCAACCTCAGAGCACTGCGGCTGTAGAGGGAAACCTGTCGTTACCATGGTGACCTGAGCTTGTAAAGGTTCCCTTTGACCAATCAGAGCGCAGCGCACTTTATACTGAAGCTGATGCTTTTTACTGTTTCTGAACTTTTTCTGTTGACGACGAAAAACAGACGCAACATCGTTAAACTAAACCTGTATTTTATTTAATGATGACATCATCCAGACGTCGTCGTCTGATTGGCTGCTGCCTCCTCAGGGTTTGAAATCTGATCTGAGAGCAGTTTGTTCAGACTGACCTGTGATCAGCTCCATGAGTTCAGCTCTCCTTCAGGTTCAGTCTCAGCACAGGTGAGTCACCTGCCGTCTCCATGATGGAGGTCCACGCCGTGTCCAGGTGAGTCCCTGGCCGGCGGGGGCAGGAAGCTGGACCAGGTCCTGATGGGTCATACATGGTCAGATCCAGCTCAGGCCAGGTCCTGGTCCAGCTGATAAAGGTCTGCCTCAGCAGAGACCAGGTGACCTTTACAGACCTGGACCAGGTGAATGGTGGTGATGAAGGACTCGATGAGACCAGGACCAGGATTGTTGACAGAGACCAGTTTGTTCTGTCTCAGCTGTGTTTTCTTCTTCTGTGGTGAAACGAGCTCAAACATTGTTTCCGCTCCGACGACTTTAACCTCAGAGTGTGTGTGTGTGTGTGTGTGTTGTTTGCCTGCACGATCAGAGTGTTTGACGTGTAAAGTGTGTTGTTGTATCTTTGTGAGGACGTTTGTTCATCCTGGTTCCAGCTCCCTGTAGGTCCCCACAAGTAGAGATGAGTGTGTGTGTGTGTGTGTGTGTGTCATGTTCGTCTGAATGAACACATGAAGCAGATGTAGGTCACACACACACACACACACACACACACACACACACACACACAGTCTCTGCTGCAGAGACACTGTTCCTCTGCACATTTAGATCTGAAGTCAGGTCCAGGTCCAGGTCTGATGTAACAGTTTAGATCTTCAGACGTCTGAATCCTGATCCAGGTCTATCCTCAGACCTCAGACAGGAAACCTGCCTCCTGATGAAGATGAGTTAAATTTTTCAAAATAAAAGCAGCCACAGACAGCTGTTAATCAGGTTTTTCAGAGTAAATGTCTGGTGTGATTGACTGTTTTCATTTTAACTTTATTTCTTCATTTTTCTAATTGAATGACTTTTATTCTGAAATGTTTCTGCTCCTGACATCCTGTCTTCGGATAAAACGTGGGACTGTTCCTTTAACTGCGACTGTCAGACTGCTCTGTGTTAATAAAGTTTTATAGAGTGACTCAGAGAACAGGCCCCCGGGGGGCCCCGACCCCATCTATTTCTAACCTGAGCATCAAACCCACGGGGCCGACGGTACGTTCTCATTCTACTGTGATTCTCTTCTTCTTTATTCTGTCCATCACTGAGAGAAGAAGAAGAAGAGAAAACACCGAGGTTTAGATCCTGAATCTGGACTCGGAGTCTGACCCAGGACCAGCTGTGAATACGTTCAGGATTCACTCTGAACTCACCTGGTCCTGAAGACACCTGGTCACCATGGTAACCTGCAGTGTACTTCAGACGCGTTGAAGGAGCGGTGTATGTCCTATAGAGGGCGGTGTGACCCGTGTACATCATTTAACCCAGAGAAGAAAAGACGGTCGGAGGGGGAATAAAACAAGCAGAAACATCAGCGGAGTCTGGATCCTGATGTGAGTCCTGAGACCGTCAGCCCTTTAACATCAACTAAAACCACATCCACCGACAGTTTAGCTCATTTAACTCTGATTCAGCTGTAAACATCAATCAGCTGTCCACAGAGAGTTTTCATTTCTCCAGACATTCCGCCGAACAACTTCCCGCTCTGCAGGGGGAACGGTCCGTACCAAACTCCATTCAAATATCCGGCGATTTAATGTTTCCCGGTTTATCTGCGGAGAGAATCAACTTGTTAGAAGATGAATAAGTTTGAGGAAGGAGAAGAGTTTTCTGGTTAAATCTGCAGAAACACATCATCACAGTTCAGTTAAATGAAGGAGCTGAGTGTGTGGAGAAACACTTCCTGTGTGCACGAGACGGAAACGGAGAGTCTTTCACCAAAAAATCCACCAAATCATTGTTTCCCTGTTTATCTCTGAATGAATCTGTGATGTTAGAAGAATCATTCATTCAGAAAAGTATTTTAATGTTTTCCCTGGTTGTTATTCAGAGTTCAGTTTAAATCCAGAAACTGACACTTCCTCCTCCGGTCCACACGGGGTCAGAACTGAGCCCGGGAGGCGCTTGTTTTGTAGACATGTCGGCGCAGGTGTGGTGCCTGTCGTTCCGGCAGCCGTACGCCGGTCTGGTCCTGGACGGGGTGAAGACGGTGGAGAGCCGCTGGAGGCCGCTGCTGGCCCCGCTGCAGAACCAGACCCTGGCAGTCCACATCGCCCGGCGGGACTGGGAGGGGGACGAGTGGCGGGCGGTGCTGAGCGGTCCGCTGGGGATGGACCGGGCTCAGATCCAGGAGCTGCTGGAGTCTGGGGAGCGGTTCGGACGCGGCGTTGTGGCAGGTGAGAAACTATGTCTGTTCTCTCTGATATTCCTGTTTACTAGGCGTCCCTGAAAGCATCATCATTGGAAATAAATCTCTTTCAGGATTGGTAGATGTGGGCGGGACCTGGCTCTGCCCCGCCTCCCTACTGGGGGAGGAGCTACAGCACCTGGAGCGGTCGGCCGTTCTGATTGGTCTGCAGGAGAAACACCTGACTCACCTGTCCAACCCCCGCTGGCTGAAGGAGCCGCTGAGTGCCCGAGGAGGTCGTGACCTCTGGACCGTAGACATCCCTGCAGAGCTGTTACCATGACGACACGTGATGCTCAGAGAGAATGATGCCTTCAGGGACCAACAGACCAGCTGATCAGACTCGGACAGGATCCAGGACAGACCTGTGACCGTGGACTGGACGTCGACCTGAGGCCTGTACTACGAAGCGAGGTTACTGTCTTATCAGAGTAACTTCAGGAGTAACTTCCTGATTAACCTGGAACCAATCTACCTAAGCTCCGCCCCACAGGTGGAGGAACCAATCGATATTGGCACAACGACTGAGAGAGGCTGACTCTGTAGGACGGGGGTTGTCTAAAGACCGTCAGTCCACCCCCACAAAAAAAAACAAAAAAAAAAAACAGTATGTAGTGGATGGTAGAGGTATGTGGACCAATAAATTGTGTTTTTTTTTAATGCTCCGTATTTTCTATTTTCAATTTCAGTTATTTTCATTTGTAATTTTTCTCACAGTCAAGCAGCAGAATTTAGCATCAAGTGTTGCATATTATCGAATTTGAATAATAATTTAAATGGGGAAGTGTGTCCTGAAGACAATATAATGTCACAGGCTGTTGTAATTATGAACTGAACCAAGCTTATGCCAATATTAATAGTGGAAATATGAATGTGAACCACTTTTACAAGAATGTTTCCTATTTGATCGAGTTCAGTTCCACTGAGGCTGAAATACTGTTAACATGAAGTTCATACTGAACATAACAGCATTACATTCATACATATACAGCCTGAGTGTTCCAGGCAGAACATCGTGCTTATTAACAGCTCATTCTCCAGATGTATGACCCACGTGTTGTTCGTCAAGTATCTGATAATGATCACACATATGTTCCGTGTCCTTACATCTCATATTACCAGATAGAAGAACCCAGAGAACATGTGACAGTCTCCCTGTCTTTGTTGGTTTGACATTGTGTTGTTAAGTCTCTTTAAATTCCTCTAAACCCACAGAATTAGCGATCGCTCTTCATCTGAGAGATCGGTTGCACGCCCTTTAATGAACACGCACTAACTCTGATTAAGTTAACACCGACTCAACTGACCCATCTGAACCTGATAGTACCATTTAACACAGATAAGAGGCAGTCAGGGTTGACAGACCCTGACTTTCACTGAGAACCTGAGTTAAACCCGAGGAGGTTCAACTCTCTTTGTAGTACAGACCTCAGGTTTTCATGTTTTCTAGTTTATTTATCTGTTGACAAGAAAGAAAATATCCACAACCAATCAAACATAATAAAGTATTAATTATTCAATAGTTAATGTATCAGCAAACAAGACACAGAATAAAGATTACAACTACACTGAGAGTAAAGACCAAAACTGAAACTGTTACTTGGATGGATTTATTTTGCTGGTAATATGATAATATTTACTGAAGTTAATATTTAATATTTGAATATTTTACTCACTGAAGTAAAGTAACTGAGTACTCTTTTTATATCTGTTGTCTGATTAAATCAGATTTTCCGTCTGTTTATATTTTTTTCTCCTGTTTCTACATAAACTGACTCAGTGACTGATTTCCGAGCCTTTGTGGGTCCGTGAACGCCTCAGCAGCGGTGAGCGGCCTCGCGCGCTGATTAGACCTGATTAAACTCACCTGTGGGTGTAACGGCAACGACCCGCGCTGTCGCGTCTCAACCGGACCGAGTGGCTCAGTTCTCGGTGAAGGAGACCGGAGACCGGAGACCGGGATGCAGAAAGGACTCAAGAAGTACTTCCTCAACATGGACGAGTACCTGTCCAGTCTGAGACTGTACCGGAAGATGGTGGCGCGAGACGCGTCCAGTCTGTTCCGAGCCGTGTCAGAGCAGGTGAGCCGGGCTAAAGCTAACAGCTAACTGAGAGGAGGGGTCAGGGGTCAGACTGATTTTATTGTTACCATAGAAACTGATCCAACAGAGCAGAGGTGCGTTACAACAGTAAAAGTACTCGATCACAAGTAAAAGTCCAGAGTCTCACTGAAGGAAAAGTATTGTCAGAGTGAAAGTAAAAGTACTTTATTCATTCTGCGGTAAAACGAAAACTGTAGCGGGATTTTTTTGTGACGCTGTGATAATTGTATCTGGACCAGTGGCGGAGAGTAACTGAGTACATTGACTCCATTACTTTACTGAAGTCCAGTTAAACTGAGGGTTTCTGTTATTTGAAACTTCTGCTCCTCCACAGAGGAACTACAGTTACAGTAACTAGTTACTGGTAACTAGATGTACTGATGGTTACTCTGGTGGTTGTTGTTGTTGTTGTTGTGTGTAGTTGTATTACTCTCAGAACTACCATCAGAGAATCCGTCAGGACTGTGCCAACTTCATGAGGGCCAATAGATGCAACTTTGAACCGGTGAGTTCAACCCAAACACCTGTCCTGTACCTGTCCACACATGTCCACACCTGTCCTGTACCTGTCCACACATGTCCACACCTGTCCTGTACCTGTCCACACATGTCCACACGTGTTCTGTACCTGTCCACACATGTCCACACCTGCTGACGATCTCAGCTGCTTCATCTCAGATCTTTGTCTGTTCTCTCAGTTTGTTGAAGGTTCCTTTGAGAAATACCTGGAGCGTCTAGAGGACCCGAAGGTGAGCTGCTGCTGTGACCTTTGACCTCTCAGTTATACCTTTGAACAGGTAAATCAGTGTGTAACAGCGAGTGTGTGTTCTCAGGAGACAGTGGGTCAGGTGGAGATCAGGGCTCTGTCTCAGCTCTACAGGTGAGAAACACCTGCTTACACACTGCACACAAGCTGAAACAGAAATCAGCTGTTTCCTGTTTTGTTGTTTGTGTTTTAGATGAATGTGTGGTCACAGAGAGGATCATGGGATGTGATGTCATTAGATTACAGATTACGTGTGTGTGTGTTTGTAGGCGTTGTTTCCTGATCTATCGTTACCCGGGGAAACCGGCCACAGTGATCTCAGAGGACGACTACGTGGACAAGGTGAATCTATATAAAACACCTGCTCTCCTCTCATTGGCTCACAGACGTGTGGTCCTCAGGTGGAGGTGTGTGACGTGACATTAAACTCTGTGCTGTGATTGGTCGGTGCTGACGGTCAGTCTTCTGTGTTGCCAGGTGATGTTGTGTTGCTCCATCAATGGTCACTACGACATTGTTTACCAGAGGAGTTACCCTGCCTCCGCCGCCCTCTGTCAGTGTGAGTACTGATCCCTGATTAGTCCGTCACAGCGTGTGTGTCGGCTCTGCACTCAGAGGTGTGTGTGTGTGTGTGTGTGTGTGTGTGTGTATGTGTGTATAGCTCTCCTGTACGAGCTCCTCTACACTCAGGTGTTCGGGGTGGAGGAGGCGGAGCTCTGTCAGGCCATGGAAGCCTTCAGGGTTGGAGGTCGTCGCTATAGAAACAGTCCATCAGTGTGCAGTGATGTCGACATTGAGTACGACACACCTGAGGACCGAGGACAAAGGTACGCACACACACACAGACACAACAAAATATTAGGAACCTTTGCAGCTGAAATAAGAACGAGCCTTTCCGAGTTAATGACAGACAGGTGCGTTTATTTTACCTGCAGGGAGGAGGTGGAGTCGGGAGGAGCTGCTGAGGAGAAACACAGAGCTGTGACGGACGACTCAAAGGTGGGAGGAGGGGGAGGAGGAGGGAGGTATCTTGACACACCTGCTTTATTATGTCACCTCAGAGTCATGATGTTGTGTCAGTCTTTGTTGTTGTTGTTGTTGTTGTGGAGCGGCTCTGGCTCTCCTCACTGGTTCTAACTCTGACTCTGGATGTTTGAGTCTGGGACCAGACGCCTCCTGGCGATGGAGAATCACTGGGCCAGAGGCTATATACTCTGAAGGGAGTTTAACCTACTCTGATTTAACTCGGGGTCATCAAAGAAGCTTACATCCTACAGCAGATATGGACGGGACTGAGGCTAGCCTATCAGTGACCTTCTGACTGTTTGTGATGTACTGCCTACTGCAGGAGGGTGAGGGCCATCGCCTGACTGGCTTTCTTCATGCATCACGGATGAACAGGCACCCCCCCTCCCTCCCAGGCTGCAAAACCCCGGCTCTTTGGAATGCCAACACCCCACGTCCCCAACATTCATACGGACATGATGGACACCTTTTTTGCTGCAATGCATATCTGGCCGACTGAGGAGAGGACAGCAGGGGGGCCATCGATGCTGGATCCATGTGTTTAGTTTTTTTTTTTTTTGTGGTGGGTTTGTGTTTGTGGCTCTGCAGCAGGACATTTACGGTACATGGGTTGATTGGATTGGACAATGAGCAAACACTGAATTGTGGGACTTTTGATAAAAAAGACAACAACCAGAGGACACGTGGCTGATGTTGAGTGGTCATACTGTGTGTGTTCAGAAAGACCTACTTTATTTTCATCTAGAAAAAAAATAAAACAAGTTAATGGATGTTTTTCTCCCCAGAGGCTTACACCTATGGAGGCTTATTTATTGCTTTTCTGGAACAAGCTTTCTTTGATTTTTTTTTCTTTTTCCTTTTTTACTTAGAAATGTAATGTTTTGCACGTGTGCTTATTTTAATTTATAGAGTTTCTGCTGGAAACGGGAGCAATTGTACTTTTCTTCTTTTACTTGATTTATAAACCAACTGCATCTGCATTAGAGAATGCTGTGAACTAAGTGACACTAGTTTATTTAGCTATGCTTGCTAAAATAGGCTATTTGTTTACCAGGGAAATTCTTTTTGTACTTTTGTCAATAGGTTGTGTTGCAACCACTTTGGAATGATGTATGATTTTGTGCTTATGATTCAGCATAGAAAATGTTAAAACAGTGCCATATCTTTGATGAAAATCCCACAGGTTCGAGAACACTCTGAGATACTGTACTGTTTGTCAAGCTGTTGAATGATGGGGTGGATTTTCATCTACTAATGACTACTTACTGACACCTAATTTATTACCATTTACGTATTTATTCATTTAGGCACATTTAATGTCAAAGAAAAATCATGACGAGAGACTTTGAAAAGGGAAGGACGGGGTAGTCGCTGGGAGAGGAGGTGTGATTATCTTTGGTGGGAATGAAGATTGATCTGGTTTATGCTAATGAATGTCACAGGGACTTATCAGTGAATATCTAATTAAAAAGCCCTTAGATCAAAACCAATGTTAAATCTGACCATCACCGAAGCGACATCATCAAGGACACCTTGACAGAACAACAAACCACTGAGCTTTTACTGAAGGAAATGCCCTGAAAACATCTTTTTGTCCTGCAACACCGGCCTGCACGAGCAGCCTACACATATCAGAACAACAAAGCACACACACATTTTTCCAGGGGGATAAAGTATTTCAACGACACTTCATCGTCACTGCAGAAAAGCACAGCTTACCTTGAGGATAATCCATCAGCATCAAACGTGAGGCGACATCACAAACATTCGTCTAGGGGGCCGCAGGAGATGAGGGGACCTCTGTAGGAATAATAATGTTTTCAATCAGAGAATCCACTAAACTAAAATGACATGCATCAGTGTGCAATGGGAACGTCATGGCAACCGAAACAGAAAGCATGCAGTGCAGCTGAGATATGTAGCTTTTTATTTTCATAGGAGGATAGCTGAAGGTACTCCTCTGTAATGACCACAATGACAGGAGAAGCTACAGTATTTCCACCCAGAGATGTAGGAGAGACATATTTACTGGTTTTCACATCTCAGTATAACAATGGGGACACTTCTCTTTCCTTTGCAGTGTTCTGAAAAGCTGTCTTAAAAAAGAATAACGGACTGGTGGTGCCAACAAAAGGCTTCTGTCATGTTTTAAAGTTGAGAGATCTCTCTGCTGCTGCTGTGTTGTGTGAATCAGAGAAATGAACAGCTCTCCTCTGCTGCAGATCTGTGGCTGCCGTGTGGAGTTAGATCGGTGAGAGATGGTTCATTTAGAGTGTCTGTACCGGCACAATGGGGGGGGGGGGACACGCACTTTGGACGGGCTTCTGCTCTGGCAGAACAAAAGCAGGGCACTCGGGTAAAGGGCCTCAAACAGAGACCTCCCGAATCTTTTTCTCTCTGTCCACTTGCCCCAACTCACTTGAAATGTGCCATTTTTTTCCTCCACTTTGCATCATTGAGTAGTTGTTTGAGAAAATACTTTAAAAGCTGATAAAATATGAAAAAAGACTCAAGTGATAGTTAAAGATTTCTGTCAAAATTCTTTTCTGTATCTTGTTGCGTACTTTGTAGATAAAAAAAAAAGACAGTGGTTAAGAACTTCAAAAAGAGAGGCATTCAGTGGCTGCATGTGTGTGTGAATGTGCGTGTGTGTGTGAAAGGAAGCATTTTATTTGTACAGAAGAATGTGTGACATGTTGTTTTCTTACAGACAAAGAGCAAACACTGACCACACTGGTAACCAGGACTTGGTTTTGTGTCGGTGGGGTGAGGGAGGGGTGTTGATGCTGTTCAATAAAAATCTTTTTTTTTTTGGAAAAAGACAAAAAAGCTGTTGCTGTAATTGAAACTTTTTTCAGTTAGTTTCTGCTTATTTTAATTTATTTTTGTACTGTGATGGAAAAATAAAATGCACTGATCGTTCAAGGCCGTCGCTCGTCTTTTTATGCCTCTTGACTTTTGCAAACACATCATCATGTCTTTCAAAAAAATATTCATAGAGGGAAGTTTCACTGAGGAGCATCCAGTTACATACATTGACGAACACAGGTTGGAAATCACTGCTATATCTCAAAATACACTAAACCCCCTCCCCCCACATGGATTAGTTTGGGTCAGTTCACTCCTACATATCACTCACTGTCCATTAACTCCCATTTATTTAACCACTGGGTCAGTCAGTCCAGTCTTAGTCACTGCCCTTGAAATAACAGGAGTCATCCCGCTCCATGCGGCTGACAGTCATCCATCAGCCAGAGGATTATAAACCCCTGCTGAGGTAGCTGGTGATGGCTGACATGGTGGCAGTGGGAAGCGGCGTTGTCATGCCGACCGAAGGGGTTTTAGTCGTCTCAACGTCACTCCGCGAAAACAGCTGTTGGTGGGTGGATTAACGATGAGCCCCATCCAGCTATCACGTCATTAGGGACTATACGGCTGGCCTCGGGAAACATTTGAGTCAATGTAACGTCTTTGCATGATATCTAGACTAACAACTTCCAGCTGATTCATGTGGATTACAACAACATCAACACCAGCAGACGCACTCTCCCCACAAATGAAGCAGATGCTGAAGCAAATAAATTTATTAATAAAATGATTAATGAAATATTTTTTCATTAAGGAAAATCATGGAATGCAGAATCTGCATTTATACAGAATATATTTGCACAAAACAGTATTACAAAAGTTCCCTTTAGAGTCGGTCTGGATATTACAGTATGTATGTAATAGTGAAATATTACACAAATATGCAAAATATAAACTTAATATAAAATTAGGCACATACTGAGTGAGTGGTGTATATGTAAAGATTTTGCTTAAAGCCACAGAATAAATTACAGAAAAGGAAATGGAATTTGTTACCCTTTGGCTAACATGGATGAGCTTGTGTCAAATACGTTTGGAACATAAACACTCACTACAGGGAGACTAGAAGGGACGAACACAATGGCACAAGTCTCCAAGTGTTAACATTCATATAAGATATTCCTTCATGCCCATTGATAAAGGGGTAATTAGGTCAAGCTTGTGATTTTTACACCTGCGGTAAAGCCGATAATCAGTATAATGAATAGTGATCATTGCTGAGTGTTGATTTGTTTACAATAACAAAGAAATGACACGATCCTCATCCTTTCATAGGTTTCAGAGCCACCGTATTTACATTTCTGGTTAACATACTCAGCTTTGTCTTGCTTTTGTTGCTGCATGATACTCCTATTGTTTGACATGTTTTGTTGCTGGTGTACTTTCCCCTTCCCTCTGCACGTCTTCTGGGCACAGGACGGCTGAAGGAAAAAAACAACAAAAAAATACAAAAACAGGAAAACGTTCACTGCCCTGCAGGACGGTACAGTCAGCCCAGCTGGGCGAGGAGCCAAGTGATTTGACAGGGGAAGGGAAGTGGAAAAGGAGGGAGGGAGGAAAAAAGAAAGCAGAGGGAGTAGAGGAGGAGAGGCTCAGGCCAAGCGAGGCTTTGTTCACCAACCCCCTTTTGCCTTAAGAAAGCAAAGAGAGGAGCGCTGAAGTGAGAAGTGACACGGAGTCCATCCTAATGATGAGCGGTGAATAGCCGAGCAGAGAGGAGGAGAGGAGAAGCCCTGTGGGAGATTACCATGCTGAGGGATATGGAGAGCTGCAGTGTTATAGTCCACACATACACACACAAACACACACACACACACATCACAGGCAGCCACTGCACCTAAGCTCTGTCTATTAACTCTGCCAATGTCACTTCCTTAATCCACACTGTGAATGCACCAATTTCCCCAAACAACTCTTTTCTGTGTTGCAGCACCTTATCAAACAACAGGAACAAGGTCATCCACCACAAAGCCGCGAGGTAGAGTGGAGATTTGCTTGTTCAAAAGACAGGGGCAATCGCAAACTAATTAAGATAAACGACTTGTTCAGACAACGCTCTGGCACAATTAGAGGGCTGCGATACTGTGGCTAAAATGACTGCTAACAAGTTTCCTTTCCTGTTGAAGTGAAGTTGACAAGAGTGCCCCCGCCTCCTCATCTAGGCCAGACGCAGAGGGAGCTCCGATTCATAACCTTGGGCTGTCGTTCCTCAGCCCACAGTCAGTATTCTTTACTCAGTCTTTACACAGAGACAATACAGATGAGTCTCTGCAGGTGCAGAGGCGATACAATGTTGGGTCTCTCATCCTGTCATCATGATGACTTTAATATCGAGCTAACAAAGTCACACATCTATGTACAACTCCTTCCATATTCAGCAATGAGGATGTTCTATAAGAGGCATTTTGCCACTCTGGAGCTTCTGACCACACCACATAATCTTCATTAGTAGGTGGAGTTTGCCCAGTTGTTATGAAACTATGATGCAAATGTTTGATGTTGTGTTAGACTTAGACACACAAATTGAAGCCATTTTCAAGTGGCAATATGTCTTGACAGGTGCTGACTGAACACTGAAAACAAAGTGCCATGGACAACCAGTGTAACTAAAGAGTGCTGAGTCTTACATTTTTAGTCTCATGTTCCCAATAGACAAGCGTGTTAGCAGTTAGCTGACCTGCTCCAGTGGTTCTGAGTCTTACATACAGTCCCTATATCACTGAGCGTCAAGAAACACACATTTCTGAGTCTTTAAAATGAACATCTACATTTCCATGACAACTGGACAAACTCCACTTGCTGATGAATCTCTGACTGAGGTCAAGAATCAACTTCACAATAATAATTTGTTTGTTTACAGAACAGCAAAAACATATCTGCCTTATGCACTCAATCTGTGGATGGATGTTAATATTAAACACACAGTATAAAGCCAGATATCTTCCTCTTATCAGCTTCTGCGCTGCCACAATTTTTTGCAATGGCTGGAGAAAGAACATATTGTAATGTGCTAACACTTGAAAAAGAATGAAAATAGAGCGAAAACTTTCAGCACGGCTGACAGCTTGTGAGAACAGTACAAACCAAACTCTGAGTGTTGATGATGTGATTAGTGTGATTTGGCTGGAGGAAAGTGAGGGGAATTTAGCACAATCAGAAGAGAACAGAGTCTCCTAACTGTCAAGTGTTCAAGCAAAAAGTAATTCCCATATTAAACAGGGAGGTAAAGCAGGACAGCAGTCTGATTACAGACTTCACACCCTTCTCGTCTTGTCACTCCCTCACTGTGGCCACTGGCCAGGCTCTCAGTCGCAGAGCCAAGAGGAGGAGAGCTAATGGAGCTAATCAACACACATACAGTACACACACTCCCACGGTCACGGTCGCACTCACACACACACACACACTCTTTCTCTCTGATGAAGGGGATATTTGTCAAGTGGAAGACTATTCCAAAGGACTAAGGGTCACTACAAGTCATTAGGCTACTCACTTAGCACAAAGACAGCAAATGAGACGATGTTATGGGGCTGGAGTTCACATGGGATTATACAGTACTGGCCAGCAACACTTGGTTGCTAAGCTTAAGCATTAAGTCTTACATTTTAAGAGAATATGAACTAAAAACACCTCTTGGAAACAAGTAATGCCTTGGTTATTGTCCTCATATTTGCCTTCTACAGTATCATTCAGTATTAGTTATAACATCCCTATGTACACTAAATGCAGTATAAGTGCTGTGCATACACGTTTGTGATCTTCTGCTGCTCAAATAGAATATATTCCAACTTTTAATATGTAAGTATAAGAGTATAATAAAAGTACAGATGTTGCAGTAGAGAATATAGGATGCAGGATTTAAATTAATACATTTTTAAAGCTTTGTATGTAGCAGGTTGCGATGTTCAGGATATGCTCAACACATCCTACTCAACATCCTGTGACTAACAAACTAACAATGAATTAGATTTGCAATTTGTGCATCGGACACTGCCTGAACCACTGAATCACATCTTCTCACTCGCTGTTCCCATATGTATTGTAAACATTTGATGTACTAAGAGTGGACCCTGCAGTTCCTTACATTATTATTCTGCAGAATGTATCCACAACTAGTGTTCTCTTCTATTTTAAAGCAAATAATCAAAGCTGACTGAGCATCTGAAAAACCAGAGTCATACATAAATATCATCTTACTTCATTTTTTTAGGGTTTCTCTTTTGATCTTGCTCCTACACAGGGAGCTGCAGGGATTATAAATTCCTGCAAAGCCTTTGGATTTTTTTTTTTATTATGCAACATCAGTGGTTCTGTGAACAGTTTGCCGCATAATCTCCTCTCACCTTGACAATAATCAAACCACAATAAACTAAATATTGCACAAAGCGAATCATTTGAAATTTGGATTATAAAAATAAAGAACACCACTTTGGTGGATTATCTTGTAGTGCATATTTTTTAAACCTGTTTAGCTGAAAACATTTTTGCATGTAGGCGTATTGTACACTTTCTTTTCATTGGAAAAACTACAAAACAGGTCAAATTTGGCATGGCTTTGCAATTTGAGGATTCAATTACTCCAACCCTCTTACAGAGCTGCTATCTACAATGTCACATTATCAGCAGTTCTGGAAAAAAACAAAAACAAAAAAAAACAAAAAAACAAAGGAAGTGAATCAGAAGTGAATCATCATCATCCCGGCCTGGTTTGAAATCAGCTGTCACTGTTTTTTCATTTGGCTGATTTTAGTTGCCAGGAACAGCCAGGATGTAACCAGATCGGCTCTTGGTGAAGTCTGGCTGTGACTGGTTGATCTTGGGCTCGACAATACTCGTGCACTTCCTCCCGCTCATGCTGCACTGGATGGGACTCGCGATGTTCACCTGCAGCTTCCTCTTCTCACTGCAGATGTATACAGAAGATGGAAGAAGAAAGAGGAAAGCATGAGAGAGAAAGAGAGATGTGTTACTGAATACAGGAGTAAGACTGCACTGTTTGTGATGAACATTTATGGTATAATCGTGGTGTATTCATTCAGTCTACTCTAAACATACCGACAGCTTGCTCTAGTGGATTCACATTACATACAGTCACAGCTTAATTCACAGGAATACTATATGCAGATCCATTAGTGACCACTGTGTGAGTGTGTATGTGAAAGAGAGAGAGAGAACGTATGCAAAGCTGTTTGGGCCGTAAATCATACTTACTCTCGCACACAGCATGATAATCTCACAAAAATCCCACTATTCTTCACCTCACACACTACTACTGTACTGTTAACACACCTACATGCACAGTCACTCACACAGACTCACACTACTACTTGGGGCCATAAATCACACTCTCACATACATGAAGGAGACTTAGGAAAAGACAACCACAGAGATGAGAGAATCCACCTGTATTCACACTAGGCTGTGTACTTCTGCCACAGTGGATGTTATTGTGGATGGCTTTAAATGTTACTGCTGCAAGGAATTGTGGGACATCATTATCTTCTTCCCTACCCTACTCAACACAGCACAATGGGCTTTGGAGCACATCCAGTGATAATGTTGAAAAATGCAGCAACACTAACAGGAGAGTGAGGAGATGTCAATCGAACACTGCACCTACACAGTCTAGAGACGAGGTCTAATCAGGCAACATCAGTGAAAACACCTGTGTGGGTGGACAATGGTTGTGCTTTAAAGGTTGATTGAATAAGCATCTGACACACTGAAATAACAGCTGTAGCCTACTTTAGCTTTTACACACCTTATCTGTTCCAATTACTGGAGAAAAACTATTACTGCTATAAAACTATCATGCTGATAAGCCTATTTTATTGAATGATTTTACTCTGATTATCAGGTATGTGATGAGTGGCTTGTTTCACCAGAGAGTCTCTCTAATCTGTTGGTGGTGTTGGACTGCACAAACATGCAATCCACTCATTTTTCCATGGGCAGGGAGCTATGGATAGAGGCTAGCGCTTTCCTAATGTTTTTGTGCTAAACTAACCTAAGCTAAGCTAGTTTCATATTCATCTTACAGACGTGAGAGTGCTTATCAATCCTCTCATCTTACTCTCAGCAAGAAAACCAATACTGGAGGCATATTACCCAAAATGTGGAACTATTCCTTTAAAAGAACAGCTGTAGTTTAAATTCTCAGTTCCTGGTTTGTGGACTCACTGAAAACACAGTATGCACAGCTAGAAACATTTATAGAAAGCCATGATGAGTTCAGGGACACTTCTTGTCCTACATGTACTATCATGACAGTATACTGTGAGAGCGTATGTTTTAGAAGAATGTATGAAGAAGAGTATGATGCTGCATGAGTATGGGTAGAGCATGATTGTGTATATGAGCATATGTGGGAGAGAATAATTGAGGCTGTGTGGGATTATGGTCCTAAAATTCCTCTCACACAGGACAGATTGTGTATGTGCACGCATGTTTAAACGAACAGACTAAGAAAATTAAGATGAATAACTGAGAAGAAAATCAGGCGGGAGTGCTGTTTAGGGAATGATCCATATGGTGTTGCAGGGCTGGAGCACAGCAGCGGATTGGCTTTTAGTGCCTGTCACATCTAGTTAGACCCTTTCTGGGTGAACGGGTGCTTTGCTTCGTTTGCGCTTAAACAGGATCGATGATAGGAATCAAAGAGTGAGAAGAAAAAGGCATATATTGTGAGGCTGCTTTTCTGAGAAGGGGCGGAAAATGTAGCATAATCTAAATGGGAGGGGGCAATGAGAAGATGACTGCACGATAATTGGTCTGCGGCTGAGGGATGATGAGAGGAAGATGTAATGTAAAGGGGCTCAAAGAGGAGGGCTGGTGACAGGAAGCTAAAAGAGTGATAAATACACATGCATCTCTTTCAGTTCAGTCAAGTGCTCGTCATGACACACTTTCTCACTGGCACAGTTACTGAACATGGCTGCCTGCGTCGTTTGTAAACAAATACATTACCCGCAATTACAGATGGATTCACACAAAGCCGCCAATCTGCGTCCCTCAAATCTAAACTTGGGAAATGAGTCGTGAAACTGATAACACTGACTTGTTGCGCAACGACAATAAGTCATAAACAACAAGCAAAAGGCTTCTGCTGCCCACGCTGCACTCCTCTGCAGAGTGTGTGCAGCTCTGTATCTCAGCTTATGCAGAGCGGAGAAGCTCAGGGGTAGCACTGATTCTGGTTTCCATGGCAACCCCCTGTGAACTGAACTCCCCCATCTGTCATGGCTGCCAGCCAGCCAATGGTACTGTGTGCGTGTTTGTGTGTGTTGTGATATGTCTCTTTCTCTGTCCGTCTCTCATCCCGTTACTTCTCCATCTCAGTAAAAATGCCAGAGGGGATGCTGAGCTGCGCTTGTGAAGGGCAAACAGGGTTAGGCTCACATACACACAAATACACTCACACATGTACACACACACAGAAAATATCCACTGGGTACACCAAACAGGTCTTTGACACCTCGCTGATCGTAGCCAAAGCTTGCCTCTGAATAAATACTCTGGCGTTCCGCTAAAATCCAGTGTAACACTTCATCTCTGAATAGAAAAAACATGATCAGTTGAGTCTTAAGGTCACTGGCTGGCCTTTCCCATCAGGAGCTGGCCTGAGCCAGCCAGAGCCCCGAGGGCAGACTTAGTCCTTTACTGGATGGACTCTCCGACTGGAAAATCAATTCTTTCCTTTTCCCTGCCCCCAGTTCCCTTTGTCTGTCTTTGCCCTTCATGGCATGTGAGTCCAAGCTCACTTGCTCCCAAAAGTACCTCCTCTTTATTTGGAGGGATGAAGGATAGGAGGAGAGGAGGAAAGAGGAGGAAGAGGGTGAAGCAAAATGAAGGAGGAATTTAAGTGACGGAGTGGAAATAAAAGTTGATGACAAACTCTTGGAGGCTCAAGGAAGAGTATAAATGTTATAAAAAGCAAAAGAAGACAGTCTGAGGAAAAGGAATTCAAAAGAAGAAGAAAGTACAAAGTAAAAAAGCAGGGGTGCTGAAAGGTATCAGAGTGAAGAAAAGTGTGGCGAAATGAGAGCGGGGGAAGAGAAGTGGGAGAGGACGATCCAGGCTATTTTTGGGTCGAGGAGCCAGGATTACCTCCAGTCTGTGAAGCCATCCAGTCCCACCTCTGAGTCATCCCTCTAATAGTGTACCTGGCTCTTCCCCAAGCTCTGAAAAATATATGAGCACTGCAGGTGGAGAAGAGGGGAGGGATACTCAAAGCTGACTTGCTATAAAGACTCAGGACTTTGAGGAGGTGATCAAAGTTAGATCTCTCCTCACTTCTAACGATGACGGAGCCATTTTATAATGAAAAAAAAATCACTGCACATTACACCAGCTACCGAAGGAACTCAAACACTGACAGTGATGTATTTCAAACTATCTCATTCTTGCTCTTACAATATCAGTAAGTCACTGAGCTGTTACTAAAGAGAGAGAGAGGGAGAGATGTTTTGCTCTTCAAACAAGCACACCTCTGTCTAACTTTCTATATTTCATAATTTGATAATAATTAATAATAATTTTCTATTCTTGGCATAATCATATTTAATCGAAGATGCTTAGTTACTGAGAGTTGAGAAAATGAGACTTAAGAGACAGAGCCAGACTGTGAAACTATGAGACCAGTGATATTCAGTGCCAAGACTATGCAGGAGAACAAATATAGCTACTGATCTGAAGGAAAACACAAGGGAAAAACAAAAAAATACCGTAATGTATGTATACCCCGACACACACAGACACCACTGTTCCAGCAGGTTGGTGCAGATGGAGGCAGATGAACCCATATGGTCGATCTGTCAGAGACTCAGTGCTGATCTCCTTCTCACACACAGCTCTGACCATGTGATGCCACTTTTTTATTTTAAGGAAAAACAAAAATCTAGTCTCCTCACATCAATATTTCACTTTGTGAGACCACACTGAGATCAAGAGAGAAAATGCAGGGAGTGAGCATACGTGTGCTCCTGACAGTGTGTGTGTGTGTGTGTATGTGTTTCTATGTGAAGGTCAGGCACCATGGGGAAACTGCAGACAGACCCATGCTGCCATTATGAGTGATGGTTAGCCAAGGCTTTTCTCCAGACTCCTTGTGCACAGTACAGCAACATCTCTACATTTTCTCAGACACAAAATTTGAAAAACAATACATTCTCGCTTCATTCACAGTACAGTTTATTTAAAAGATGAGAGTGCTTCAGTCCAAGGAATAGAGCATCAATACTTTTCAGAAAACCTCGCAGCTCGGTAAATGTTTAATGTGCCTTTTCTATTTATTCAGTTTTTGGAGCATCTACTCTGAGATAGATTATACAGAATGCAAGACACTGCAGGGACACATATCATGAGGCTATTTAATGCTAAGAAAAAGATCTTTTCTCCAGGCTTGAAGTGTGATTAATACATCAATGACAAGTCCTTTTTCATCCTTCATCATTTATATTCTTACATCACCTTCACATAATGTGGGACTTATTTTCCAATGTACAGTACTTGGGTGTAAATGATTGATAGGGACAAAAATCTTTGCAATCGGTCCTCTACTGAGCATGTACTTGGTAACCGAGAAACAGCAATGTAATCCAACTGGGCATTTGCCCACGTCAAAGTACATTCACTGAAAGTGGTTGTTTTTGCCACTGACAGGCTCAGAGTGTTACTTTGAGAAGAGTCTGACAAAATTCTGAATAGGATCCTCATGTCAGTTTGTGAAAGAGTAAGATCGTTGTTCAACCAAAAACAGCCGTTTTATCAGTACATTCAAAGCCGCCAGACTGCATTAACAAAAACATGACTTTTACCTCACAGAAGTTGCTGATCTACCACTGCCTCCATCTGTTAGTTTGTTTCAGCATTGCTTTAATTCCTGTTTTGTCTGCTTGTGAATAAATGGCTGTTTTCTGGTTAAACAAAAAGGATCTTACTCTAATCTACTCAAATCCAGCAGTTGTCTTTTAAATCCATGTCTAATACAATGAACTTTGGCTGATGTGAGGCATCTGTTTCAGTTCAGATATATCACACCCTTTGCAACACTCTGAGTAGCAGTTGGATTTGATGTGGATGATGACGCAAACATGAACAAAAAGTCAAAACTTTAAATATAGCATTTCTCACGTGACATGAGAGACAAATGGCTGCAGCATGTTTGTTACCTGGTTGTTCATCATGTGACTTTCATTATAACTCCCTAGACTATAGCCCACAGCATATCTTACTTTTCATTACCTTACTTACTTGTCCTTTTGGTTTCTCACTTCTACTCAAAGACAAAACTACTATGTTATACAAAATGAAACATTTAAGTAGAGAGAAGGTGGAGGAAGAGCAATTACTCTAAGTCCACATTTCTGTATCCCACCTCTTCCTGTGTAGCTACCCACTCAACTACATGGATTTGCATTTAACACCAGACCTGACACAGCATCTCCTTCTCTCACTGTCACACTCTCTCTCTATCTCACATGGCTGCATCACACATCTCACGTGCTGCTGACATTCACACTGGAGAGGAAACGGAAAGATGCATATGGAGGTGCACAAACACACAGGACACACACACCTGCATCAGACTGAAAATAAGCCTGAAAGGTGGAACAGTTCTTTTCCTGTAAGATGATCACAAATAGAGAATGTGATATGAGTCGGCTTCACCGGTCTGGATGGATGGAACTGTGATGGCCTTATGTGCCTCAGTTTAAAGTAGCTGGGGTTTGGACTGGTTCAAAGTGTGAAAACTGCCTGAGAGGCTTTCTGAGTGCAGTTCTTTAATTAGCATCACTGTGCTCAAGTTGTACAGTTTTGCTGGTACTGCAACTGCGGATGTGGTGTATGAATAATAGAGAAAATGCAGAGGGACTTAGAACTGAACAGGCAGAATGGGCGGTTTTGACAGCAAGGTTGATGTGTCTGAGATACTGTTGTTTAGTTATGATACAGATGCTTTAGCTCTGTATTAAAAAGGCTGAATTCATACCTCAAGAGTGCAGACATTACATCAATGAAAGTCAGGGTTAACAAGTACTAACTGTAGATAATTTTTACATTAGCCAGTGTTGACCTGTTCTCTGAAGGTACAACTTATTTTTAAAACTTTTCGGTCTCCTCTGCCTTTCTTCTAAATAATTTACCTCGCATCCTATTATTTCCAATTTCACTTCTAGGCTAACAAAAGGCTGCTTATTCAGTGTTGTAGTGCTTGACAAGACAACTGCAATCTACAGAGAATAAAATGTTTAGAGGCAAGGAAAAACCCCAAAAGACTGGATCAAATGCAGAACTGAAAAACCTCTGGAAGAAACATCGTGGGGTATTTCAGCAGGTCTAT
Source organism: Lates japonicus (assembly GCA_033238685.1). Lineage (NCBI taxonomy): Eukaryota > Metazoa > Chordata > Actinopteri > Centropomidae > Lates > Lates japonicus. Next base: position 19,089 of record BRZM01002344.1, on the reverse strand, counting down.
TATACCATAAGGCAGCATTTTCCTTGCAGTATTTACTAAGCTGTGAAAGTGCAGTTAGTGCGAGTACGGATATCGCTTTTTATGTGTTTTTTCTGCCTCCCTCTCATCGTGCTTTCCCTTTCTCAGCTGTTATCTTTTCTTCTTGCTGCAGACAAAGAGCTCTTCTCACATTGGGAGAGATTACTAAGTAGGTCATTAAAAAAAAAAGGGGGGGGGGGGGGGGCGCACCGGCAGCAAAAATTATATTGATTAAAATGTGTATGGAGGGGAAAAAGAAAGAACTCAAGGAAGGAAGAAACGAGAGGTCAATCTTTAGTTAGTATACATGGAGTAGTAGAGCTCAGAGGTGAAGCTGCTGAAGTGATCAAAGCTATCTATACAGCGGTTGAGCATCACTCCTGCTCCAGGCCTCTGCACAAGACAAACAAAGAAGAGAACAGTCATGGAAAAGTGGGCACTGGATTACAGTGTAAACCTACTTGTCCATTACCCTCTCAAAAATGTGAGCTGCCATCCTATTCATTGCAGGACCATTAGACAAACTTGCCTTTACAATATTGTGAGAACTAGTCCCCAAAACTCCCACGGGGCTCCATCTGAAGTATGATCATACATGAACAGTAAAAACAAGCTAAAAGCACTTCTCCTTGTTAATATGCTAAGCTAGTATGTCTGTGTCTTTATGCACAGTGAGAGAGATCTGGGATGCTGCAGAAGGGGAACAAAGCCACTGACTATCAAGGGCCCCTGAGGGCCCCTGAAGTGTGGAGAATAAAATGATTTTTGTGATCCTCAAATGTGAAATTATAAATATTTTATACATTTATTTCCCAGTCCTCTGGTTTTGGTTGAAATCTCTCAAACTGAAAACAAATATACTGTAGCTTTTAAAATAGTGATTCAGCAGCTGCTGAGTTATCTGATGAAAATGAGTAACAAGCAGCAGCTCATACTGTCCTCCCTACATATAAAGACATAACATGGATTCTGAACAGACTAATGTCCCACCAATGGCAGCTAAATAGTTCTGTATCAGGCAAATGCCCTAAACCTAAATTTTCAATTGGTGGTTATTATCCTCTAAGTGAAATGTGTTATAATAATAAACTTTATCTATCATATCTATTGTTTCTCTCTGTATATTTCTCTCTATGTATGAATGAAAAGGATGACATCTGACACAAAGTGGAAAACATAATTTGCAAACACTTGTTGTTTGTTGAGCCGGCAAGGGGAAGACCCTATCTAACCTCTTGTAATTATTACTACACTCAAGATTGAATCTGTCTGGTAAAAATATCCCTGTAAATGTTATTATTTCATTGTGTTCAGCTGGAGTAAGCAGCACTTTGTACCTTGACCTGGTAGATGTTCTGGCTATATTTTTGCCACGAGAGCTACAAAAATAAAGCTTGATACGAACAATTTTACAAAAGCTTCACAAGTCTTCTGAAAGGACTGAATTTAGTCTGTATTATATCAATATATAAAGATGCTGACAGGGTGAGCAAAACAAAGAAGTTTTAAAGGTTTCCAGCTGAGCTGGCTGAGGGCATGCACATTGGAGACTCACTGAGCCCCGACATGATGAAATCAAATTATCTGCTGCTATACACTTCTTTGAAACTTTAAAAATTTTATTGGACCTAATGAATAAAATAAAGATTATGATGAGTAATTTTGGGGTGTTTGTGGTGCTCAGAAAATGTGTATTGATAGCTTACAGCTGTTCCTTTTGTAATAATTGTGTCTGGGCCCCTTTATGTCATGTGACCCACAAAAATCGCCTCACAGCCCAGTGCTGTTCCTGGGTGCTTGGCCAAGACTACCATCCTGCACCTAGAGCTCATAATCCCTTGCAACAGCCCTGAGGAGAACAGAAGATGGAGGAGATGACAACATGTGGGCTGACCACTGGTAGGTTTGTCCACATGGCATCTGCTGGAGGTACACGCTCCTTATTCCCTTAGGACAGCGGGTGAATGATAGCTATCAATAACAGCTAGTCGTGCAAGCTGTTATCAGGAGTCCAGTGTAGTGAACCGATAGGAACCGGAAATGTACAAAGCAAAGGCCTCCATCTCTGGGGGATACTGTAGTTGCTCCACAGATGGCGGAGGCTAACACACACTGCAGAGCCATAATAGTCACACAGCAGGTGGGTTAAACAATTGTGTGTGTGTGTGTGTGTTTGGGAGGTCAACTCTGTATTGGATCCCATCAGTGTCATTGTTCTTCTCTCTGTGCCGTAAAACTACTGAGCTAAACCTTACTCACTGATCAGCTGTGCCTTTGGCCTTTCAGAAGAACTCTCCACCTGAATGGAGTTGGCTTAAAAACACATTACGTAAATCAATAAGCTGGCACACAGTGACTCAAAACAGAGGAGAAAGACAGGCTGCCACAATTAGTTGCTCATTACTGAGGGAAGACTGCTCACTTTTTAAGTGGCTACGCCTCCAATTCTGTTCATTAAAGCCAATCAATGCATCAATCAAAGGTTCATCCATTCTCATCTACTGTCAGGTCACTGTTTTCTATTCAGTGGTACAGAGGTTTGAATGAACAGAATGAATCACCATCAGGGCCATGTTAGTCCTCTGTGTAATGCCTGACTTAGTTTTTCTCTTGGTTTTCCTACCTTTAAGTAGGTTAAACAGTTCCATCAAAATTAAGACTAATGAACCTTTTACCAAGAACTTTAGCAGTCTGCTAGAGTTATTGACAATTTACATGAGCAATCCATTTCAGTAACTGTGGTCATTTAAAAAAAGAACACACTGTGTTTGTGGGTGGGTGTTAAAAGTCACTGAGTCTACCTCAGGATGCGACAAAAATATTATTTGCCATCAGTGTTGCTCTGCAGGTTGGGAAAAGAGTTTTTAAGTCCCAGTGTAATTGGTTCTCTCAGTTTCTATCATTCACACACGTATTACTGATTTTGCCACTTAAAAACAGTGAGTCAAGTCTACTTAAGTCAGGTAATAGTTTTGTGCAACTAATGAATTTAAACATTTATCCTTTTTTGTGTCCTGGTTTAAAAAACAAAAAACAAAAAACAAAAAACAAAAAAAAAAAGCTTATAGAGACTTCTGAAATGACTGAATGAATCTGAAAACCTTATCTGTCTGTTTAAAGTCAATCTGTAATGGTTTCTGAACTCCTTTGTGCTTTATCTGACTGAGACATTTTACTTTTTGTTAGATCAAAGTAATAGTCAAAGTATCTTTTTGTTCAGACAGCCCCAGGGTCAGCAGAGTTGATTTGCTCAGGGGCTGGACATTACATAAGGTAGGATAAAAGGCTGAAATTAATGGATGAAATGGAAGGATATAGGGAGAAAGCAGCATGAGGTGGAACAACAAAGAGGTGGAAGTGTAATGAATGAGTGATGTGAAGGAGATTAAAGTATGGGAGTAAAGGGAGGTGAAGTGATGGGGGAGCAAAGATGGAAGGGTGGGACGCAGAAAAAAGAAGCATGATGAAAAGACGTTAGGTGGAGAGATTAATGGTAGGTGGGTAATGAAGAAAGGAAGCAGGGACAGACGCTGAATGAAGAGAAGGGAGGAGATAAAAGATAAGAGAATGGATCAAAAAAGAGGAGGTGAAGGAGGCTGAGGAGGAGGGAGGAGAGAGTGTTGTGAAGCCAATCATAATTGGTCAGACAGTGGGAGATGGTATGGTGCTGTTGCTGGGTGGAACATGTGTGTTTGGGGGTGGGGATTATGGGGTAAATGTAGAGGTCACTGAGGAGATGGAGTCTATAAAATATCAAGGCTCCTACTGTATCATCTTAACTGTACAGCACTTAACTAATGCTTTTATCCACACTGGCAGCAAGATGCTAGGCTACCGGTGCATACATTATATAAGACAGGCTCTGCACAGAGAGTGAGGCTCCTATGGGAATACAGAGGGAGCTACTCTGGTAGTAAGTGGCCAAGTAGCAGATTAAATATAGCTCACACTAACACACACACACACACACACACACACACACACACACACACATATGTATGATAAAATTACCCTCTGATACCTGCAGGATACAGGCACAGCAGGTGCAGAGCTTCACCTCCTCTTGCAGATCATTTAGGCTGGAAACAGGTCCATTTTGTGTGACATTTACCATAATTACATAATTAGTACCTGCATTCATTAAGAATTGGCAGTATCAATTTGTACTGTAAGTAACAGCATTCAGTTGGAAAGAAATCTAACATTCCAATTTGGGCTACAACTATCGATTATATTCATTATTGATAATCTGCAAATGATTACTTGATCTATGAGATGTCAGAAAATGTCCATTACAGCCCAATGGTATTTAGTTTAGTATTATATAAGACAAAGAAAAACAGCAAATTCACATTTGAGAAACTGAAACCACAGGATTTTTGCTTGAAACAATGAATCATTTATCAAAACAATTGCAGATTAATCTTGTTTTAGCTCCAATTCCAAGACAATCACTGACTGTGCAGACAGCATTTGTCTATAAGTATATTTTCCTTGATGCTTTGCCCAACAATTTGGCCAGTTAAGAGGAGACTAAATAACAAGCTAAACTATTGCTGCAACAACTCTATATACTGCATGTGTTTGTATACGAATACGCAATCATTTACATGCCATGTTTAACTATTTCATGCAAAAACAAAGTTGAAATTCAATGAAAGCCTACCCAAAATTAAAACAGTAAAAGTAACTGTTACAAAAAAGATGAGGGCCTAATTTGATATGAAAGCATGAGGCAAATTTGCACTGAGCCTTTCATTCAATTAGCACTCGCAATCTGTTTGTAATTAGTGTCTGATTTACTAAGACAGAAACTAATTATGCGATCAACGACAGGGACTGAGTTTAAATGTATTTTGCATTTAAGAGGGAGTTCAGGGGTGGGATTTGTCTGAGATCGGGAAGCTCAGAAAAAAAAAAAAAGAGTGTTTCTTAAATACACAGGATCATTAATGAAGTGACAGCATTCCAAATAATTTACTGTGGCTGCAATTAAACTTCAGAGGCAGAGAATTTTCCATGCAAAACTGATCCTTGCAAATAGCGTGAACTTCAGATAGAGGCAACACTTTTATCTCTGCCCATTAGAATGCAGTTGAAATGAGGCTTAAGAAATCTGTCCCCGAGTGCTCAATCTGTCAAAGGGTCACAGCTAATTACAAGTGTTCAGTCTTGTTCACATGCATCATGAGATTTCATGCATTATTGCAATGTAGGAGGATGTAATGATCTTTAGAGCAGTCGGCTGCACACATGACTTTGAAAGAAATGAAAGATGATGAACAGAATTATCAGAAGTTTTCTGGTATCACACTAGGGCTGAAAGTAATTATTGTTATTACTTATTAATTAGTCATCTATTAGTTTAATCTTTAAATTTTAGAAAATAGAGAGATATGTTCATTACAGCCCTAGGTGACGTCTTCAAATTACTTTTGGTTTGTTTCATGACGGCTATTAAAACAAACTAATTGACTATCAAAAGAGCTGGGTAATTTTAGCACAAATTCACAATGAAGCTTTCTTTATACTTGACCCAATTGCCTGTTACTTAAGCTTGTGCTAGTTTCTTTGCTTGTGTTATAAAAAAAAATACACATCATGACAGTATTAGAAGGGTTAACACCTCTTTAACACACTCTACTAAGTGTGTTTGTCCTTGTGTGAATGAGAGAGAAAAAGATAAAGAAAGAGAGGTTGTTTGGCAGTAATTCAGGGGCTGCAGTGGAAAAGTAGGTCAGAACCAGCTCACATATTCACACACACGCACACACACCCCTTTCATTCATATACAACCTTTGACATATGCTGCACATTTTCAGTGTGTCAGTACACATAAACACATCCTCGCAGTCACAAAAACACAAACAAACACAGAAAAGCACACACAAACTCTGGCCTGGCTACTCGCCATCCATCACTCCACCCAGCCCAGCCCTCCTCCCCCAGGCTGCAGCACAGTGCCAATGAGACGAGCAGGACTCCCCACTGGCCCACATAACAATGACTCTGAGTGTGTGTCTGAATCTGTGTGTGTGTGTGTGTGTGTGTGTGAGAATTTGTAACTTGCATGCAATTTGACTTTGCAAATTGGAAGTTATATAACGACTATGCAGATAGATTATCCTTGAAGACCCTTTGGTGACTAAACAGAAGGCGGCACAAGTTTGGCACAAAGAAAATGACAACTGTCTGTACTAGTGCACATACAACACCTGGTTTTTGATTTCTTACTTTGAGGAACATCTACATATTTTCCTGCAAAAGCCTTTTGTTTAACAAAAGATGCCAAAATTCTTAAATGTGAAGATGCTTGCCTAAATAATATATACTGTGTATATATATCTATATATATTTCTCTCTCTATATATATCTATATATATATAGATATATATATAATTGAAACCCAGCCCTAACTGTCTGTAGAGTAAAACTACAATGAAAGCTTGTGCTACCTCTCCATGCTTTAAATGTATCTTTCTTTCTTTACATCTTTACGTTCCTCTCATATTTCTCCTGGTCTATGCTACTTGGTTTTGCTCACATGTCTCTGTTTTATTCCTCTGTCTGTGGTCTAGGACGAGACAAAAGTATATTACAGCCAGCAGGGTTATTAATGGATGGCATACGTATCAGACAAACATGGATCCAATGGTTGCCATGTGGGAACTGCATCTGCAGCGCCCCAGAAAGGAGGGAGAGGGAGATAGAGAGGGAGAGGGAGAGGAAGAGGGAGGGAGAAGTGGAATGTGAAGTGAAAAACAAGAGGGGGAGGGGGAGGAGTAGGAGTGGGGCCGGTGATGGATGGAGAGAGAGGAAATAGAGAAGGAGGGATGGAGGGAAAGAGGAGAAGAAAGAAGCCCACTTCTATCAGTCGGAAATATTTGATTCAGCAGAAAGGGTGACCTTGGTGAGGAAGACAAAGGCAGCTTGGCTTTCTCTCGCTCTATCTCTCTCACTCTCTCCATCTGTTTTTCTTATCACTTCTCTCTGCCACCCTCCCTCTCATCTTTTTTTAATCTAACTGTTGTAAATGATGTTAGTGCCATCTCCAGATATAACAGAAAATGCACTTTGACACATTTATTGAACAACATTTATTCTTAAATATCCATCAGTGTCTGCAGCTAAAATAATCAGCAACAGATCTGATCCTTCCAAGAAGAAAAACAAGAATGAATGACTGTGTTTTAATTAAATGACTATACTGGCGTTTTAGCCCAGCTACTATAAATCCCATGTCCTTTACATAGCAGCTACCACTACCACTGTATTTTAGTAGTATTTAGTGGTAGTATTTTATACAGTATTGGCCTATGTAGCAGAACTGAGTGTCGGCTGTGACATTACAGAGCCACATTAAACACTTATCTTTGTCAGTGTCATTAAGACATATTGTGTTTCATCTATCGGTTACAATCATTCGGTCACAATGGATTGTATTTTCATTTTACCTTGTACAAAGATTTTGGTTGGTATCAGTATGGCACTTGAAAGAGCTGAGGTATCCAAAGAACAAATATTGGATTGGTGCACCTTTAATTCCAAGCAGGCATTGGTTTCCTTTTCCAGACTATTATAAATACCAGAGCAGACTATTACCAGGACCTTGAATGACAAACCAAAAGAGAAAGTTACACATGTAACTAAAATGTTTTTTAATTCTAGATGACAGCGGGAGACAGTGTACAATACCTGAATTTGTGGAGTGGAGGATGTTGAGTATAAGACAACATCACATTTTTTTCTTTTTCTTTTCTTTTCTTTCTTTTTTGTCTACAGGTCAGAATAACATTTTTTTTCTCTGGAAAAAGACAAAGTAATGCCTTTGCAGTGAATGCTATACATAAGACTGGGACCAGAGCCAATGGTCATATAGTAAAGTGATAATTTACCAACTCAAAAGTGTTAAGTTACTCCACTCAGTTTTTGTGTCCATAACAAATCTGTCTGGGTGCAGTAGCCATGATTTGCCACCCTCAAAGAAGAGATATTTACATGACTTTGATTTTTTAGTTTTGATGATGGAAGAAACCAGAACAACTGTGCCTTTAAGATTTGTTCAAGAGGTGTTACTTACTTACTTCTTCCTTGTACAGAGTTTGATTTCAGCTACTGTGCAAGACATGTTGCTCTGCACTCACTTTAATTTAGTGTCTTTATTTTCTTACAAACATAATTCTCTATGTTCATATATCTTGAGATGTCACTGTGTAACAGAGGATCGTCTAAAAAGACCTCACACAAGTATTATAACGTTGACAGAATGTCTGGAAACCAACCTAAATGGACACAAAACATTGGTATGAAAATCTTATTGTTCCCAAACAGAATAAATTAAATGTCAGAAGGAACAAAGACAATAAAGCCTTATGCAGATATTATGACTAAAATCTCCATCTTAGTTGAATACAAGCACACTGACGCCAACATGTCTGCAGTGAGTCCAATGATCACAGCCACTGCAAACTAATGTGATTCCTGATAGGTTACCTGAACCAAGAACACACAAGTAAATCAGATTCAACTTGAGCAGATCAATAAAACTTCTTTTTCATACCCAGTGCACTCTATATCTTTTTCTCCTTCAGTGTCTCTCATTATCTTCCATCTTTTGTTGTTTACTTGATGCATTTCACATTGTTCGTGGTCTCTTCCTCCCACCTCGATTCTCACTCCCCTCCCCCCTTTGCTCACTATTCCTGACACACTCTCAGTAACACTTTTGTTTCGTCTCACTTCCCTCAGTCGGGCTTAGCACTCCCACAAATCCCCTCTGCGGTGTCAGAGGCAGACGGGGGGAGGCTAAACGTTCAGGTCTTCAGGGAAGAGGGGCAGGAGCAAGGGCATAAACCGAATATGACCACATCACTCTGACAGATCAATGAAGGGCTGTATACTGCACACTACTGCTGACTCATACTGTAGGATGGGGGGGGCAGGAAGGGGAAGGAGAGGAAGGATGAGAGCGAGTGGGAGGTAAGACAGAGAAGGACAAAGGTGGTGATGGTGGAGGTTAGAGAAGAAAAAAAAGTATGAATGGATGCTGCAAGACAGATATGAGGCTGGTAAATCTATGAACATGTGTCACTGAGATTAATCTGGACAGTTTACAGTGGAGTAGCTACGGAGGAAAACTAAGAAAAATGTCCTCACGCTCAGTGTGGATCTGAAGCTCTAGAATAAACCATCAATGCCTGTGACAAATGATTATTTTCCATCACCGATTAATCCTCTGGTGCCCAACCTGGGTATTGGGACACTCCTCAGGTCAGACGTTGAATGTAAGGCGTCGCAAAAATTATTCTGCTATTAGCAATATTAGTCTGTCAGCCACTCCTTTGGTTCAGACTGAATTATCTCAACAACCATTAGATGGATTTCAATGACATTTCGCACAGACATTTATACTCAGCAGGATGAATCCTAATGACTGTGGGGATCCCCCTGACTTTTCCTCTTGCCACACTATGAGGTTGACACTTGTGGTTTTTAGTGAAATGTCTTGACATTCACTGGATCATTTACAGATTGATCATTTTGTCCAACCAAGTCCAAAATCCAAAGATATGTAAGTTACTATGATATAAAAGAGAGAAAAGCAGCAGCAGCATTTGAAAAAAGTTATGAGTTAAATGATTATTTCTGGTATTTATGAAAATTATGGCTGGGTACTGAACCTTTAAAAAATGTTTCTGTTAACAACTGTATGAATGAATGAATGAATGACTCTCTGTCAAGTACTAAAATCAAAATCTAATCAAAAGTCTGCTCAGATTTTTCATGTTATTCATGTATGTTATATGTAATCTTTCTGATCAGATTTCCTAATCAGCACTGTGCCAGTGCTAGACCATTTTATTTAGATTAAGTTTTGTGCAGCTGTTTCTGATTGCACAACATTTAACATTTGAAAATTGTGTCTAAACCAAAAGTCAAGTACTGTATCATATTGGCACTAAAAATGAAACATTTTAAATGGTACCCGGCCCTGATCAAAACTCTTGTCAATAAACGTCCAGTCCACTGACTAATCGTTTCAAAACCTTCAATCCACTCGATGCAGCAAAATGCACAGAGGACAAAAAGCGAGGGTTAATAAAGTCCTGTCGATGACTCCCATCACCCACCCACACATACACTCACATACACGCACACACAATCAATCCACTGCACAGGGTTTTTCATTAGTCACTGTGGACACTGTCAGCAGCGGTAGCAGTTGGTGGAGCCAAAACCAAGCTGTTGCTACAGAGACAATCCACAGCCCTTTTCTGAGAAACCAATTCCAGCTGCTTACACAACACAGAAACTACAATGACAGGAAGACAGGAGAGATTATGTGAACCAGGGATTTATAACTGTCGGTCATGGGGCAACTTTGTCATTAGGTCATGACTGACAGGCGTGCACAGAGAGAGACTAAGAGAGAGACTGTAAACAACACATTTTGCACAATGTTAACATGATCCAAATAAATCCAATGTTACTCAAACCTGTCAAAACATTCCACTTTCTTGCTTATAAGAATATTTCAGCACAAGTACGATGTTATGTTGCATTTGATGGAGCGAAATGTTTAAACTGAAGTTTGCCACCTGTGAGAATTGAGGATGTGGATGAATAATTCAACACTAAGCTATTTTTACATTCAGATCTCAGTGGGGAAGGTGTGAAGCAGAGTGGAAGTGTGTGATGCAGCACTGACTAAGAAATAAAACACTAATGTCAGAAAACTGAATGGGAAGAAATAAGAATGATAAATGATGAGATTCTAAAGTCAACAGACATTTAAAATATTGTATATTACACCTCAGTATAACACTTAAACACTGGCTATCTTCTGCGGATCATTAAGTCAGTTCAGTACAGTAGTATGGGGTTAAACCTTTTGCTCAAGGGCACAGCAGTTATTGTAGAGATTAATTTTCCTAACCAATTCTTCCTGTTTGTCTTAAAGTCAAACTGGCTGTCACAGGGTTATTCATTCATTCCCATTATGATAAATGTTGTTTGTTAACCTGGCCTGAAACCTACAAGGTTGACTCCAGGTCTTCTCCCTTTTTTGGGATTCCTGGAACAAACACTAGTCCTCACAGTGTTTATTTTTCAACACATAACACCTTCTTACTATCACACCTTTATATCATCTTTTCTTCTGAATCCAATGGAAGGTCGTCTTTATACATGGACTGTGAAGGGCTTTGTAACTTTTCTTTTTCAAAGTTTGACTGATTCTGTAATGCTCTTTTGTAACATTAATGCTGCTGTCTTGGCTACCTCTCCCTGGTTGTCCTGGACCTCAGCGAGACACGAAAGATTAAATAAAAGTTGAATAAAATAAATAAATACATAATAAATAATATATATATATATATATATCTATGAGATGTTAGAATTTGTTGGGTTGGTTGTGACCAGAAGAAACAAAAGAAGTTCAGACAATAATACCAGGTAAAACAGATTCATGCTCATACTCAGCACTGTGCCTCTGCAAGTGTCTCTTTATAACAGAAAATGCTGTTTTCATTCACTGCTTTACCATTTTGGATCAGTGTTAAGCAAATGTCACTGTGCACATTTCACACTGAAAGCCTGTCACTAAAGGGAGGGATTTCTGTATGCCACTAGTTTCGTTGGAAAGCTTTTAATGTGAAACATCCGTACGCGGAAAGTGTAAGTGAAAAACGACAAAGTCAAAGTATAATTATAAATAACTAATGAATGAAAACAGTAACAGAAACTCAGTGAGTGGTGTATGATGCATGACTGTTGTACTGACTGAATTAGAGTTGTGGAAATGATTATCCTACATTTCTGAAGTCAATAGGAAAACATGGAGGAGGTGCCGGGTTAGCATTAACAGCAAAAAGCCTTAACAGATAATTAAACAGGGAAATCAGGGATACATCTTATTAAAACCTGTGTAAATAGGGAATAATGGTCCATTTCCAGGGTTAGCCTATTTCAAATAAAGGTCAGTTTCTCACATTTGACTATTCAAATGTCAATCAATCAATAGGAGAGGGTGGACCATATAGTAAAGTCTTTTGGATCGCCTGAATATCTCATTGATTGTGCAGAGGGTTTATGTGCGACAGATGCAGGGTGTCTGCGATGCTATCCTGGCAGTGGACGGTGGGTGTGCTGCAGTTGCTGCTGTGTGGGGTGCATGTCAACACACACACACACACACACACAAGACAGAGAGGAAGGGGGTGGCTCTGTCTCATCTAAATATAGGCCCTAACAGCGCAGCCTTAAATATTTCATTGCCTCCTCTCCAAAAATGAAGAAGGGGGAGCCAGGGGAGGAAAATGGAAAGACTGAGAGAGAGACGGAGAGAGATGAGGAAGTGGAGGGGGGGCCACAAGGGGTTCAGGAGAGACTGAGATCAGTACAAAGGGGATGTAGTCAAAAATAGGGTGCAGAAAAAAAAGGCGTGAAAGAGGGACAGGGGAAAAAGAAGGATGGAGGAAGAAAGGGAGTAGGGAAGCTGAAGGCATGGGAATCTAATCCCCCCCCCCTCCTTTTTATGCAAAATAAGAATGAAGTATTTCTGAATTTCTCTAGACAAGTAGTGCGTCATGGCCGATAAGAGGGTTATCTTCTTATGTATGTGTTGCCGAAATCTCTGAATCACTTCAGTTTGAGCCAACTTGGTGCTGTATTGATAAGTTCCCGCTAGACACTACCTCACAATTTAAACCATTTCAGTCCTCAGCAAAAATCTAACTTCATAATAAAGTGCAAAAACAGATTAATGCCAAGCAGATTTGGAAACTGTCAAAAACAAATCGTGCCTCATGGAAATTCAAGTATCCAGACACAGCTATGACAAGAAGAGGGTTTATTCCCAGCGGCAGTGTCATTCTGCTTTGGCCTCGCTGTCACTTTGAGGAGGATAAAGTGTTGCTTTGTTGCTGCTGTAAGCTGCCCTTCTGCCTGCTTGCTATTGTGCATATTGTGCACTGTGCAGCATGTTGAAGGAGAGATAAAGGTTAAAGCCACATCTACAGGGAGCTGCAGTAGTGGGACACTACATGCAAAAGATCATACAGTGTGGATACACAAACACGAACACAGTAGCATGCAGCCTGCCTCTCAGGAATTCCTCCTCATGCAGCAGACACACACAAATGCAACCCAACGCACATGCATATTTCCACATGCTGGTGTGCCCTTTGTTCCGTCAGTGTTTCACAGTGATGGATGAGTCGGCATGCGAAGCACATGGAGGGTCATTACGTGAGGCCCAGTGGAGGCCTTTTTCAGTCCGACACCTACAGAGAAATGGGCTCCACAATGAAACAAGATACCATCACAGAATGGCAATGATGGAGCATGTGTACACCCCCCTATTCTACACACACATACTCTCTGAGATAAGCAGATGCAGGCACATCTGTCTGCATGCACAAACACTGTCCCACTCTTTCCCTTTCGCTCCCTCTCTCACCCACACACAAAGAGAGACAAACATGCACAAATCAATACATGTGCCAGACCATTGTGCAGGAATCAATTCAATTATCAGTGAAATGAGTGATGTCTGTGATTTAAAAAAAAAAGTGCTTTATCAAAACAGTAATCACAGAATAGAGGGATCAAATTGACTGAAAAGGTCAACCATCAATACAATTTACTGCATGTTTTTTATTCCTTGATCTGGAATCTTTCACAGTGCAATTAATGACAGTTTACTTTCACACAAGATTGGTTGTTTCCTTTTGGATTTACAGAGAGTTTGGTTGTTGTTGACATTTTCTTCTACTGCTGCGTCGTAGACAACAAGGACGGAGAAACTGAGATTTGCCTATAAATCTCTGAAGTTTAGATGTGGGTTTTATGGTTGCTGTCCGGGAAAGGCTGAGGAGTAACAAGACCCCTTTCGACCATAGAAACTCTCAAACTTACATACTACATACTCTCTGTATGCATTTTTAGCTCTATGGATGGCTATGTTGGTCTGTCACTTGATTGATTACTAGTGACTTTGGTGATCCCCTAACTGTTCCTTTAGCACCACAACTGTTGGATGGACTGCCTTGAAATTTTGTACTTGTATTCAAGCTTCCCTCAGGATGGACTATAATAAGAGTCATCTGGTGCTACCATCAGGTCAAAATCCTCAGTACTTTTTTATTAGAAATTTTAGGATGCTAACACACTAAACTAGGATGGTGACACAGTAAACATTAGACCCTCGAAAAATCAGCATGTTAGCTTTGTCACTGTGCCTAAATTCAGCCTCACGGGGCCGTATACTCCTGTTGAGGGGATGCATGGGTTTGGGTTTTCTGTTCTCCGTCACTAAGGCAGTTACTGGAGTGAAACTTCTGTCATGTTCCCAAACATATTTCTCTGTATGTTTTCATACATTGTAATGAGACTGGGTTATTTCTGACCCGCATTAGAAGACGTTAAATGATCAAGATCAAGATATTCTTTACTGTCCCTGGGGGAACTTTGTCTTGGGCTCAGAGTTACTAGAACCTTAATAGCCAGATACACAGTGCATGAGAGCATCATTACAACAACTGATGCAGAATTCAGAGACCATAACAGCTTGTGGAACAAAAACATCCCGTTTATATTTTAAGGTTTTAAGATATTGAGAATGTCCTAAACCACTTCATTATACAGTAGTCAGAGAATCTAGCAGGCATTATAGAGGAACGTCAGCTTTTGACACTTCTGCACTGACTGAAGTATTCAGCTGCAGTAGTTGCTGCTTGGTGCAAACACAATGCAAAGCTGCTGATTCTGTTCTTGCTTGTTTTGGACAAGGTATAATCATCTAGTCATAAGGTCTAAATAAAATCATGTATGCTTCACAGGACAAGTCACTGAATGAAAAAGGAATGAGGGGAAATGCCAGCAACGGGTAAATCAAATTATTTTTAGTTGTCTTGCTGGATTTAATGACAAATCCAATCCAATGAGTCAAATAAAGCACTCTGGGTTTAAACAGGGACAAAAAGTCTAATTGGTACAAGAACTAAAGAGAAGAAAGTTAAGTGGCTTCCATGTGAACCTTTCTGACATTTCCAGGCCTTTTGAGCCGTTTAATGGATTCTCTGATATTTCAATAGCATTGGTCTTCTTTTTGTTCCTACACAGTTTCTGTAATACGCAGATTTAGAGATGACTAATGTTTTTTGTGTCTTTATGTGATTATGTATAAGCTACTGTTAGCTAAGGTGACAGTCATCCTCTCCTGGGATTAAAACACAGGATGAAAGTGGAATGAGGGTGGAAGAATGAAATCATTTAATTCACACACTTCTTTTCTAGAGCTACCTTTAAAATCATTTCTTTGAAGGTTCAAAGAGACAAGAGGTTCCTATTGATGTGTAGCTAAACCACATGTAAGCTGCTTGTAATGATAGGGGAAGAACACTTTTGAACATTGGCTAAATACTGTGATACAAAACAATTCAAAGCATATGACAGCATTTTGCTTTATTATATAACAGTATTATATTATGTAATAAAGCAAAACGGTTTTACATGAACCTTGTGCATGAACTAGAGGGTCATTGTGACTGTCCTCAAAAAAAAGAGTGAACTGAGGACAACTTGAGTTCAGTTTGATGTTTAAGGAAGTGCGTGGGTGCCTCATTTTCCTGATGTTAAGTGGGAAAGACAGGCAGACCACCTGCAGTAAAACTAACCTCAGCTGAACTGAGATGAACTCAGCTCATTTACAAGATTCAATATCCCCATTCACAAGTTTTACCTTGAACTGATCAACAGAACAAAACAGGATATGCTCCATCTTTTGACTGCCAGTTTGTAGTGTTAGTTAAGTGTTAGAAATGTGCAATGAACGTATTTACTAGCTTGTTATCTGTGCCTATTCTTCAAAGTAACAACGGTATATAGTGGATTTTCTGTGCTCATCTTGAATTGTAGTTTTGGAGAGGAATATGAAAAGGCACCATCCTGAAATGAACCTCAGTGAATCGCAAGGTAAGAATGAGAAAGACTGCAGGATTCAGGGATTTCATCTAAGCGTGTAATCTATATCTCTGTTTTTCTCAGCTTTGGAGGTTGGAAATTAATGCTAGCCTTCACAGGATCCCATCCTGAGAGAGCTCTGAGCTCAGATTAACTGAACATTAGGGTTCAAGTGAGGACAGCTGTGACTGTGCACTCTATCTGCCCCATAATCCTCCTGCCACAGGTCACATCGGTCGCACATATACTGATCATCTTATATCATATACACCATTCAGCCACAACATTATAACCAGTTACCAGTTTGAATGTTGTGGCTGAATGGTGCATATAAGTTATATAATGTCAATATTCAGTCAATTGTCATCTAAGACTGCATCTTGTATTGCAGCGCTGCTGAAGGTTAACTCAAATGCACAGGTTTAAGTGGGGACAACATGCTGAATTAACTGAAAACGGCTTTCTCAGCACAGTAAACAAAAGAAACGAGGTGACCTCAGACTTCACTTTGGTGTCACCGGGTCTTTTCAATCAACAAACTACAGTCATTGCTTTTCAAGCATTTTAGGACAACAACAGATGAAAACAGCCAATAAATAAGTAATTCAGCTTCTACCATCACTTGTTGCCCACTGTATGCCCCCACAGCTTACCTCTTGAAGTGACTAAGCAGGGTGCCAACCAGCTCCCCAATGCGGTTCTCATTGGCAGGGACCATGCCCTGCAGGCACACCACCAGATCCCTGCTGTCCTTGGTGTGGAACACAACCAGCTGGTCCTTCCCAGGGGACACGCTCACTCCTGTCACCTGGGACAGACCAAGAGGGAGAGAGAGGGCACATACAATTAAACACAAATAAACATGTACACTCAACAGAGGAACACAAACATGTGCAAAGGCAGGAATGTGTATTGAGAGACATATCACATAACCATCTGTATTGTAGATAAACAGAAAATGCAGCACATACACAGACACAGATGCACATGCATATCAGGGGATTTGAGTTGGCAGAGCCCAAAGGACATGAATTCACTGGGGCTGCTGCACCAGGCCACAATTCATCATCTCATCCAAAGGAAGTAAAGGGAAGAGACCTGAGGAATCTGGTGTATTCAGCAGATCTCTTTGAAAATAAAAGATAGTGCTTATTTAGAATTGCTTTGGCACAATTTTCACAATATGAGTTAATATGCAAAATACAAAGAGCCAAACTGAGAACAGGCTATATTCACACCTTAAAATACAAAATGGAGTTCTCACACAAAGTAAAATACTAAATCACATGCTCAGTACTACACGGCCACCTAATATTAGCACAGATCAGATGCTTATTACTAGACACAGAGGTAATCAAATTAATACAGAACATATACACTAAACTGAATCCCAATCATCATTTTGACTTATATGAATGTAGGATTTATTATAGTGTAATGTCAGATTCTAGACTATATCTATAGCATCTATAGTGAAAGTTATACAGTATACTGTATATAATTTCACTCATTTCACTTTCTTACATGTAAGTTGCATCTTTTCTATTATATGTGTAATATATATGGAGACAAAACCTTGCTACTCTGCTTTGAGGGGAATTAATTATTGATTGACAGCATCAGACGTCTGTGACTTACTATTACTAAAAAACATAAACATACATCTCACTAAAACAGTACTGTGACCTTATCAAAATAATACAACAGTAATGATTGTGGTTGGATAATGATTTCACAGGTTTTGAAACTCAAATGAATGAATAAAGGCCAGTATGTGGTGTCTATTGGTGTACGGGATTTCTCCCACTAAGGACTTCAATCAGCATTTGGAGCTTGGAGTAAGATGTATTGATCAGAGTCCCAAGGGACCAATCAAATTTTTCCAATCCCAAAACCACATAGTGATGGAGAAGCAGCAGGGCCGAAAGGGGAATCCCTGCTTAGCAGTTGGATTTTCCAGCTTTACAAGTCTTCAAAGCAGACATAACAAGAAGAAAACAAGATCTTCAGAGGTAAACACATCTCAGGAAGTAACAGAGCTCTGTCTCATGTCTCATTAACTCCCTATTAATTTCTCTTTTATCCCTGTTTTCTCTTTTATACTCTTATCTCTCTTCCTTTTAGCCTTACTTTCCTTCTCTTTAATTTGTCTTTCTATGCTGAACTCAAGCACAGCACATTGAGGAAACAGCCACAGGGCAGCCAGTCAGGTACATTAATATCCACTCAGCAGAGTGCAATGCTGAGACAGATTCAACATCAGTGGAGGACAGGCTGCTACCAGCGGCTAAACAACCAGCTAGCTTATTTAGCTCCAACATGACGCCTGTGACTTCAGAAACAAACACTTCACGTAATCACCATGAATTAAAGCCTTAAGCAATGCCTCTCTGTCTAGCAATCCACCCGCAGTTAATTGCATGGAGCCGATTACATTTACATTTATATTAAAGGCCTAATTGATCGGAACGAAAGTCAGTGTTCTAATGAGCTGGGTAATGATACATTCTGATTTGTTTCCTTGTCTCATTTTTTTGTCTTGAGTCCCCCAATCAGTTTTACCCCGAGTATGGGCATTTATCTGCCCAGCCATCTGTTCAATTGTTCGTCTGTTCGACCCACACAAATCTGAAAAAACTTGAGGATGATGATACATTTCATTACAGCTTTCCAACTTGGCTGAGAATGTCTTAGAGTGGGGGAAAAATCGTGTAATGGTTTGTCTGTTCACTTGTGTTAACTAAAGGCCTCTACACGCTGCGATAAAAGCGATCTTGTAATCAAGGTCACAATCTTTGTGCAATCCATACAATATCAATTTTGAGGCATACTGTATTGTGCAATGAATTCCTGATTTGCAGTACTAATATTTTTTCATGCAAAAATGCCAAATGTTCTCTAGATCCAGCCTCTCAGTTGTGATTTTCTACTTTCTTTTTCTTGTATGACAATAAACTGAATGGGTACTGAGATTTTGAACTGTTGGTCAGATCAAACAAACAATTTGAAGAGGTAACCTTGGACATAAGGAAATTGTGATTGGCATTCTTTATTGTTTGTTGACATTTTAAGGAGCAAACCATTAATCAAGTAAATTTAACAAAAGTG
>BRZM01002342.1:0-11049 GCA_033238685.1 Lates japonicus | reverse complement strand
ATTTGGTATGCCTGCCATTCTAAAACTCAAATACAGCTGCTTCGAAACTTATCTGATGTATTAACGAAAGTAGATATGTATGGCTCAGAAAAGATGAAAAAGAAAGCAAAGGGCCCATTTTAATTCCTTTTTTAGGCTCTCTTTTTCCTCATTTTGCACACTGGTCTGCGTCTTCACTCATATTTCTCCCCTTGGGGCTTTTGCTCTTTAGATTGACTCACTTACACTGACGGGTGGATGTTTTGTCTTGTCCGGCAAGCGGTATGAGGAAGAGAACGGTGGAGGGATGCAGAATAAAATTATCAGTGCAGGGGAAGGGAGGGCAGAATGGGAAGTATGAGATAAAATGAGTGGAAAGAGGAAGCTGAGAAAGAACAAGAAATGCTTAGTGTGTACGAGACAAGGTAGAGTGAGCATGCAGGATATTGGAGTCCTAGATCGTCATGTCTGCTAGTTTACAACCCATGCTGATCTCAGCCAGTCACGTTTGTGTTTGCAATGGGACTTTTAGGACACTAGAAACGTGAGTTATCAACTTTGATTTACTGAGGTACTGATGGTTTCACAACAGCAAGTTCTCTTTAGATGAGCCTGTTACTTGATGAGCTGTTTTATCTTTAACACTGAGGGAGGTATGCTGATAGGCTTATGAGTTTCAAGCTTGTATCTTTGAAGTTATAAAATAAATTATTAATGTGTAAAGCATCAGCCTTTGAAAAAACAACACAGAAATATAGGCTAAAAAATATTAATATACTATTCATTTGTTTTGCCAAAGCATTTTTTAGGTCAAGGAAGGTTATTATTGTATGGATTCTGTTTAGAAGACGCTATAATTGCCAGAGCTAAAAATAAGCTTCAGCAGCTTTGGGTCGAGAAAAATGCATAGAGTGAGACATGACTTAAAGTAAACAAGTTACAACAGGATTTTCTTCTTTTTAAACATAGCTATTTTCAGCTAAAGGTGTGAAGTTTATTTGTTGTTGTTGTGGTTTTATTGTTTTTGTTTGTTTTTCCTGTAAACATCCACATCATTATTATTATAATCAGTTATGGATATAAACAGATGCTATGGTGCTCTAATTTACACTTTTTTCACATTTGAATTTACATTCTGGTGGGAATGAAACTCATGAAATATTCTTAATCATATCTATCTCCTCTGCCTAAATGTGGTAAAGAGAAAGTAAAGAATATCAGGATAATTAAAATGATTTAAGTTCTACTTTACATTTGTTTGCCTGAGACCACTTAGTCCAAGGTTAGTGAGGGCTAGCCCATGACTTAAGGAGAACTATGTTGACAGTTGGTGGGATGGTAGGGATGCAGATAGTAGTCTTTGTTATCAAAGTCACACATTTTATATGCTTAACTATCCACCCACACACACATGGACATAACTTGGAACAGTAATACAACTAGATTAGGTACAGTATCTCTCTGGAAGAAGTACAGGGTATTTATTCCATAGAAGGTAAGAGTAATTTCTCTCACTAATGACTTACTGTCATGAGTGACAGTTAATTTTGGTGACATCACAAATCATCACAACCATCATATCATCAGGTGACATAAAGCCATGTGATGATCACCATATGAGATCACATTTTTATTCAATTCTAACACTAGGTCTGTGATTAACACAAATGCATCACCGTTTGTTGTAGTGTCAAGACAGTGAAAACACTTTTTAAGTCTCAGTCCGTGCTAGTGTGAGACAGAAGATGGAAAGAAATATCTGGAATTATACCTTTTTTCCCACAACCTTCGAACCTCCTCGCACCATACCATAGCGATGGAAATCTGTCCATGCCACACCTCCCATCAACCCATGTACTGTGTGCTTTGGCACCGGCACTCCCATAAGTACAGTTCCTGTACTGTGGGCCTACTACAGTCTCTGTTAATTCCCACTCTCATCGAGGTTGCTGAAGTGCATTAGACCAGTTTGCACTTGGGAATAGATTCTGTATTTATAGTTTACAGCCTGTGAGTTTTATCCAAGGTCAGTGTTAGATTACCTGTTGGCTCATTGAGCCGTGTGCTCTGTTAGATCCCTATTTAATGTGCATTGGTGATTGATTAAGCTGCTGTGTTTCTATGCCGGTGCGGACCTTGACTGATGCATACAGAGGCAATATGTGTGCGGATAGCTCTTATGCTGAATGTCGATCAATGTCATGGACTCTCCTGCAATAATTACCTCCTTACAGGAGAGGAGCGCCGAGGTTGAGTGTGTATTATTCTTACTTCCCACCAGCTTTTTGAGTCATGGATTGTTGCACAGTGTCATGAGGCGTGAACTCCTCTTACATCAGTCTCAATCAATGCTGATGGTGGAGAGGAGGGCTATGAGGATAGATGAAAGAGAGGACAGGGATAAAACAGCAGCTACATCTTGCAAAGACAAAGACAGTATGGGCTGAAATCAAAGATGTAATATTTTTCTGTGTTGAGTGATCACAGAGAGGACAATGTGGTGGCATGAAAGGAAATTTGGCATCATATGCCTGGGTCTTAATATTGTAGCTATCGTTAATTTTGCTAATGCTTATACTCACTAAGTTACTTGCGGAGATCTGGCAACATAAGCTACTTCATTAAAAGAGATTTGAAATTCGTAAAACGCTTGGAGCTGCTGGGTTCTAAAACTAGGATAGTCAAACTTAAGGTCAGTGATAAACCCATTACTGAAACTGTCCATCTTAACAGTTATGCAAGTTTAAAGTAGGTGGTTTAGAAGATCTGGCTTAACTTCATTTATTTCGCCTGTCTGAGTGTGGCTACTCATCTGACTGTTGCAACAAAATTGCAATGGTGAGTGCTGTGTTACACTGTACAGGCAGCATGGTTGGTATAGCTTATCACTGAGGGTCATGGTTTGTGTTGGTGTTGTACTGGACGGCATTATATGATGTTTTCTAATATCAATTGCAAAACATTGTGAGTAGATGCAGGCATGGGTGTTATATTGTATTACATTTAAATGTTTTCTAAAGAAGAAAATCTGGAAAATCTTCATGTTTGATTACAAAATCAATTCCTTGAATTTCACCAATCTGACTTTACATGGAAATACACAATATATATAGAGGCCAGTCTTGTTAATTTACTGTTCTATTATGGCATTTTTAAGAATTTGAAAACTTGTTTCTTAGGAATAGTAGTTGAACAAACAGCCTGATGGCAGCCTGGATTAAACAGATGGGTGCCAGCCAAACTACTCCCAACAGGGTCAAAGTTCTCAGCGAGAGTCAGTGAACAGCCAGAGGAAGATCAAGGAGGACATTCACCCAAATGCATAGTTGAACAGAAATGGGGGTACGAGACAAGGACATAAGTGGAACAAAGTTTAGGAAAGATATGTACATATATATAATTTATATAAAGATATAGAATGATCGAGACAAGTCAGATAGAAAGAAGGTAAGTTTCAGTTTATAAGCAATGATCAGGCTGATGCCAGCTGAGACCTCACCAGTGTGTGTTTGTTCTACACACACACACACTTACCTGCATACATATGCTCGAAGTGACGGGTAAGGGAGCACAGGTCCTGTGTGGCCTCCCTGTCACTGGGCAGTTTAGGATTGACACCTGATTGCTGAGTGATGGCTTTCTCTCTCTCTCTCTCTCTGAATCTATGTATTCATAATTGGGTAAGGTGTGTGTGTGTGTGTGTGTGTGTGTGTGTGTGTGTGTGTGTGTGTGTGTGTGTGATGGGAGCTGTCATAGAGCTGTCTTGTCTGTTCTGATCCCCACTAACCCTCAGTCAAACAACATGCCACTGTAATAGCAGCACATGTGCAGTACAGAGAGCAGCCATATCAGTCACACTCTCTTTGATTCTTTTAGTCTCACAGGTTTTCACACGTTGCTCATCCTTCTTGGTGTTTTGTGTGTCTTTGTAGGCCATTCATTTTACAAGGGCATGGTTTACAGAGAGTTTTAAATACCCAGTGTATTGTGTTGAGTAAAGTCTTCTTGGTGTGTTTGCATAAAAGCCTGCAGCTTTCATAGTTTTAGAACCTTTGGAATTCCTAGTCCATTGGATGATGGGTAGTTCTTCAGTATAATAAAAAAAAGAGCTGTTGACATGTTTATACTGCATAAAAGAAATGTCACAAATGTAGATAAAAACTCCTGTTTAAGTTTAACCCTCAAACCACTGTTTTTGAGGGTTAAAACCTGACTGAGACATTCTCTCCTAGTTTGGAAATGTTACCACACCCTGTTACCACACTTAAGATATCTGACCTAGTCCAACTTAAGTGAGCAAATAATGTTTTCTGTACTGACCACTGGACGTTAATTTTAGTTTTATCTGGGTTACAACCCCCAGACTGCTATATGGTAGTGTTTAAATGTGTAGACAGTTGTTATAAGTCAATACTACATACAATACTACATAATGACAAAGTGAAAACAGGATTTTAGAAAATTTGGCAAATTTATTAAAAAGGAAACAACTTAAATATCCCACTGATATACTGTAACTATTCAGACCCTTTGCTATGACACCTGAACTTTAGCCCAGACAGGACTGTGTTTGGGGGTGGGAAGGCTCAAAAACAATTCTTCTCCATTGGAGGTTCTCAAGAACCTGGAACCTATGGAGTGGCCTCCTCCATATTGATTGTAGATTAATGAGAGAGAGAGAGGGGGACAAAAAAAAAAAAAAAAAAAAAAAAATATATATATATATATATATATATATATATTTGTTTTTCAAAATTCCAATTATTCCAGATTTATTTATACCCTTGCTAATTTTTGTGTTTTTTTATTTTTGTGATGAAATGACAATGCATATTTTCAAATTTGTTTATGAGTTATATTTGACCAACAAGTGAAAGAATGACAACAATACACAATTCAAGAAACTCTTCATTTCAGGGGTATTTTATTCATGGATTCCCAAAAAATACCATGTTCAAAATTATTCATACCCTAGTCCAATGTCTTTCTTTAATAGTCAATAGCATAGCCTTTGTTTTGTAGGGACTGCTTCTAGACGATTCTTGTACGTGTCCACAAGCTTCCTGCATGTCTCCTGTGGGATGTTGGCCCACTCTTCCTTGGCGAAAGCCTCAAGCTGGGTCAGGTTGGTCGTTTTCCTAGCCATCACTCTGGTCTTCAAGTGATGCCACAAGTTCTCGATGGGATTCAGGTCAGGACTCTGACGTCGCCATTCTAGGACGTTGACATCATTGTCCTTGAACCATTTCTTCACTATCTGGGCAGTGTGTTTAGGATCATTGCTGGTACGTCCAGTTGTGGCCAAGCTGGAGTTCCTCAGCAGATTTCTTCACGTTTTCATCAAGCATCCTGATGTAATCCTCCTTTCTCATGATTCCTTGGACCTTGACGAGGTTCCCTGTGCCACTGGAAGAGAAGCATCCCCATAACATTATGTTTCCACCACCGTACTTGACTGTGGGCACAGTGTTCTTCGGCTTGTATGCTTCTCCTTTCTTCCTCCAGACATATTCAGCATCCATATGGCCAAATAACTCTAACTTCGTCTCATCAGACCACAGGATGGTTGACCAAAAGCTGGGATCTTGCTTCAGATGACCTCTAGCAAAGGCCAGGCGAGCCTCCACGTTTCTTCCTGTGCAGCAGCGTCTTCCGAGGCCTACGTCCATGGAGACCTCCTCTGTGCAAGACTCGCTCGATGGTGGACTGTGACACCTTTTTCCCTGCCTGGTCAAGCATTTCAATTAGGGCCTTGGTTGTGGTCTGGTTGTTGTTGACCTCTCTGCAGATTTTCCTGGCAAGTTGGGGCGCCCCCGTAGCCGAATGGTTGGGGCGTGTACCACATGGGCCTAAGTGCCCTGAGCCGCTGGTCCCCAGATCGACTCCCGGTTTGGCCGGACCTTTACTGCGTGTCATTCCCCTGCTCTCTCTCCCTGTTTCCTGTCTTATCTCCACTGTCCTATCACAATAAAGGTGAAAACCCCCCCAAAAAAAATATTATAAAAAATATATATATATATATATTATTTAAAAAAAAGATTTTCCTGGCAAGTTTAGGTGACACCTTACGCTTCCTGCCATGCCCGCTGAGGTTTTTAACAGTGTTGAACCTCTTGTGCTTGTCGATTATGCTCTGGACGGTTGCCACAGGGACATCATACTGCTTTGAAATGGCCTTGTAACCCTTTCCTTCACTGTGGGCATGCACAAGACGTAGGTCCTCACTGAGCTCCTTCTTCTAGTTTCTTGAATTGTGTATTGTTGTCATTCTTTCACTTGTTGGTCCCATATAACTCATAAACAAACTTGAAAAAATGCAGTTATTTCATCACAAAAATAAAAAATCACAAAAATTAGCAAGGGTATGAATAATTTTGAGGACGACTATATATAATTTTGGCATGAGGCTGCAACATTCCAAAATGTAAAAAAGTGAAGGGGTATGAATATTTTCTGAATGCACTATACATACAGTATTCTACAATTCTCAATTGTCAAAACATCATGGAAATGAATCACTGTATTACAAGAAAAGTTTATTTATTATGATTTTACAAAAAGAAATGTAGTGTAATATCAAACAACAACACCAAGATAAATGGATGTGTCAGTACAAGAAAGGGCTCTTACTTAAACTGAAGAGGGTATGTGGCAATACAGGGAAAACATGACATGAAAATAAACTACTGTCATTTTTAAAAGATTGTGTGGAGGTTGTAGCAACCGTCCTTGTACACCAACACACCATGCATTTATGTATACACTATTACAATTGAATTGAAATATTTTGTTTACTGTAATAATGCATCATTTTATACATGTTCAGCCCAAAATCCATCAAAGGTCAATGGGAGCTTTTGAATCGGGACTAGGGAGTTTAAGTTTTTGAGATTAACTGCCCGAGATGTATTTGAAAAGATGGAGACAAGGGACAGTTTAAGATGTTAATAGTGTAGAGACAAAAAACAAACAAACAAAAAAACAGAAAGAAAAAAATCTTTACTGTGTGGTGTCTGCTTAACTATTAGCACACAGCATTCTGTCACTCAGTACAGCGTATGCTAAAAGGCTAACATGAATCTTCCACAGCCATTATGTGTTGCTTTGACAGTGATCTCTCTATGCAGTGTATTCTATAAACAGGTAACACATCCCTAGACAGTGGATGTTCTGTGTTTCTTAGACGTTTCACATTTTGAAAGAAGCAATACTTGTGTCTTGGTGCTTATTCAGCACATAGAAAGCACAAGTCAGCTCTTGCTTATCAAATTGCTTGTCAAATTCACAAAGAGAGTGGGGAGACTGCTGTAGGACAGAATGATATGCAGGGAGCTGGCTTCCTCTTTAAAGTCACTGGAGAGAGATGGTTGGCCTTGAAATAAACCACCAGGATGCTGAATGATAGAGGAATTATTAGTCATCAACATCAGCTACCGACGAGAAGTATCTTTAACCTTTACAGTGATTCATCCATGTATATTCCATTAACACATGTTCAAACCAACACAATAATTTGCGTTCACTTTTCCCATTTTAGATACATACATTATTTCAGTATTAACCTTATACACAGAATATGTCTTTTTACCTTTGTCATGTTAAAACCAATGGTCATATCAGTTTCATAAAGACAGATGGAAATGTAGTAGGTTTGCATTAAACTGTTGACCACTGGCACTGTGGCTAATGAAGGTTGGGAAGGACTGGAGGGGTCATTTCCTTTTCAGTAGATGCTTATTTGAAGCCCTATGACATCACGTTGTGAATGTCATTGGTTTATGTGTGTGTGTGTGTGTGTGTATGCGTGTGTGTGTGTGAGAGAGAGAGCTTAAGCACTGCCAGTATGCTGTTCTATTTTTCTGTGCCATGCACCTTGCAAGTGTACATTCCTTTCTTCAAGACTGCATGTTTTCAGATCTGTTATGTGGCATCTCTGTATGCTCTTTGTGGGTGTGTGAATGTGTGTGTATTTGTCTGTCTTGTTTAAGATACCATGTGTTTGTGTCTCTCTATGTACAACAAACTTGTATTAAAATGACAATTTGGTGGTTTTAATAAAGAAGCATTTGACCACTTCCCCTGTCAAACTAATCCACCAGCTACTTAAATGCTATTAACCTGTCTCAAGTTCAACAGCAAGAAGACCACATAGCTTAAAGTAATAGTTTACAATACAAAAGCAAACTATACTTGCAGAGATTTAGGAAATCAACACTGAACAAAATCAATCTTTTCTGTCTGCTAAATAAGACCAGTTAGTAATAGGTTAGCTTAGCCTTAAAATGGAAATACCTTGCTTGGTTTTTATCTGTGTGTGCGCGCGCACACAATATGGATTATTATTAAAATTGGAATATCAGTAGTTTATTAAAGTATTATTCAAATTAAACCGTTCAGAAATCTCCATGCCATGCAGACAAGGCTTTAACCATCTAACCGTATCATACTGTAGCTCACGTTGGCAAAGTGAGAAAAGAGGAAAAAACAAGACATTAATCCTCCATTATTTAAATAGCAGGGAAAATAGAAATACATTTCCCCATTCTCTAGTATCTGCTTTTCTCATTTCTGTCTCTATCTTCCATTCCTGAAGTAGGGTATGCTTCCCTGCATCGCCCCTGCAACCAAACCTAAGCATGACATTGGATGTACACGTTTGTGTATATGTGTGTGTGTGTTTAGGTCCACGTACTGTTAACACACACTGAAAATACAACGGGGGGAGTTTGTCACATGCTTCTGTCGAGTGCTCTGCTCTTAAAAATGCTGCCTTTTTCTCTGTTACAGTGATCATTTAAAACTGTTAACGCAATGAGTGTGATATGTATAATTGATGCTGCTGTATGCACTATTTCAAAGAGGTTTATGTCTTTTGATCCTAAGAGGTTTATCCTCAGTTAAGTCTTCATTTTGAACAGAGAACTAATATTTTTTCATCATTTTTTTTAAAGTCCCTCTTTTCTTGCTCCTTAACTTTCTTAAATGAAGCCATATACAGTAAATTTCTACTGTAAACATGTGAAGTGGACATTGTGGTAATGTTTACCCAGTCTCCTTGTCAGTGTGAAGATTTTTCCAAAAAAAAGGGGCAATAGAAACATTGATTATTGACGTATTTTCTTATCTTTTGAGAGCATCTTTTGAAAGCTGTGTGTGTTCTTTATCACCCTGTTTTCCTCCATCTTCTCCTTCTTGGTCCCATAGGTCCCCTTACAAAGAAACACACTGATGATTTAGGTGATAGTGACCGCACGGACGACGAAGGTATTTTTTCCCCTGATGCCAAACTGATTTGCATGACAAGGGAAACCAAACTTACCCTTTCTCCTCCAATTTTTATCTTCTTTGATTTTCTTACATTTCTTGTCCTTTTTTTGAAAGTGATGGACATTTTCTTTTTGCTCTTTACTCGTAAACTCTCTTTTTTGGCTGGATGTGTTTTGTCCTTTTCAGCTTGATGTCTAAAGTTTACATGTCTCCCACATTCTTTGGTATTAATACTGTAATATAGATTCTCTGCTTGGATTTGCTGTTTCCTTTACCTTTTCTTTCCTTTTCTATGTTGCATCCCACCAGCAGATCAAGTAACTATTAACCCTTCAGCCAGCTCTTAACACATTTTTGCATGTTTTTTTTTCTTTTAATTCGTCTCGTTTTTAAAATCAGATCATGTACCAAAGACCAACCACTGGCTAACTGGCTTGCACCTATACTAACACTTAGTCCTGTTCATGTTTTAGGCGTCAAACCAAAAACCTTTGTACAATATGTGATGAGAACAACATAAAAAATATTGGACAAAATCACCTCTGTCAACCATGGTTGTTGCAGAGACATGTGGGTTGTTATCTCCTGGCTCTGAGCTAATTTACTACATGCCAGTATGCGAAGCTAACTTTCTGGTCACCCATTTGCAGTGGCTGTTGGATTCAGAACTTAAGTCTCAAGATGCCAAATTAGTTGTTTTATAGCTACATAAAATACAGATTGGTGAGCAATCCTGACAGACTTGGCAATAATGATTGAGCCAACATTTGGGTAGAGCTGATTTCAAGTGACATCACTGTTGTTACAGTTTTAATTGATCATCTGGGCTCTCCATTTTAATGCAACCAAAACAGCACATAAATACTCAGTTTCTATTACATGGTAATTGTGATGGCCGACTTGTGGCTTTTGTCAATGCCATGATTTTCAAATTCTGAGGACTGCTTACACAACAGATTGTAATTTAAATTTTACAAGCATCTGTGAGGGACAGAGCTGCTGCAGAGGCAGAAATAATCTCAGTAGTTGAGTTAAATCACCAGAGAACCAGTTTCTGTGAGTAACAGAGAAGACATAACATTATCAAACTTGATAACATGTTATCAGAAAATTAACTCCTCATTAGTGGAGTTATGTCTACATTCCCTCAGTTTACTGGTAATGAGCACCACAGCATGAACCATACTGTATGCAAGACTTTTAAGTTACATCATATATCCATGGCCTGATTCAGTCACACTAAATGTTTGAAATTAAATCTCATTGAGGTATCTCTCGTGCATATATGTGTAAACACTTGAAACTGAGGTAAAATGAAAATTCATTAATATTTTATTCTTTTAAGGTATTTAATACTTGATGAGTATTGACATATGCTGATGAAAATGAATACTAAAGGGAACCATTTGATACCAGACGAAGACTATAGGACTAAAACACTGCAATCACCTCTCTTGATATTTAAATTAAGTGCTGTTTGAAAGCTACAACAGTGTGCTAGAAATCCATTAATCTCAATAATACAAAAAGACGGACCTTTTCTTAGTTGCCATAAACAAGCGGCCCTTTGAAATATCATATTAAGAATAAAATGTCCTTGATAAAACACTGAGATAGAGTCGTATTCCCTTAAGGCTGCTACAGTGCAACTTTAATGACAGGCAGAAAGTCTTAATAAGGCACCTCTACTGTATAATGTGACGAAGTAAACAGCAATTACATCCAAATAAGACTCACAACCATCCAGATCCCTTTGATGTGTGCCATCATGCTGTTTTTCCGGGAACTCAAATAGACACACAC
>BRZM01002339.1:15562-50611 GCA_033238685.1 Lates japonicus | reverse complement strand
TGAAGGGCCACGAAGCCCCTCCTCCATAACTCCCATCATCCCTCACCAGTCCCCCGCTCCCTTTCCTTTTTTTGCCTTGAACCAGCCACTGCTCCCTACTCTAAGGGGGTACAGTAGGACTTATCGCAGCTGTCACAGTAAAAAAAAAAAAAAAACCTTGTGCCTGGCATTCTGGCGATTTTCAGCTGAATGGAAACTGAAGCTGGCACTTCACGGCTTAAATTCAAAATGGTTCAGCAAGTTTCCTAACCCCTTGGGGTGACCGAAAAAAATGCCCAAAAATAGGCTCTCTTTCCAACAAAAAAAAAGTGTCTTTGACTCTATTTTGGCTTTCACTACAGAGATTAGTGTATGCGATTTACCATGCATTTCCATCCCCTTGTTTTGCACGTGCTGCGCATCGCCAAAAGGGTTTTAAACTTGGCTGAGGTGAAAAAGTTGGCATTTCAAACTAAGATAAACTTTTAGAAAACGTGTTGTGGCACCTCAACCTGCCTCTAGAACATTAGAACATTCAATATAAATTATCTCTCTTTATAAAAACAAGTAAATTGTTTGGTTTTACTCAGCAGCTACTGGTAAGAGTGGATGTTTAGATGATGCTTTGAAAATGTGGAGCAAACATAGTAAAAATGCAAACATCATTATTTTATTCAACATTTGCAAATACCCGTTCTGCACCTTATCCCGGGTCAGCCTCCTAACTTGCACAAACGGACGTCTGCTCTAGATCCACATCATGGGGGTGGAAAACAGCATGAAAGACGTCACCACAGTCTCCAAAAAATTAACTACACAACTACATACATACACTAGAATCATGAAAAATTAATCAACAGATTAATCCACAATGAAAGTATTGCAGGCCCTGCCCCCCTCCATTAATGATCCATCCATTTGCTTGTGCAGAGAGCGCATAAAAACATGAAATGGTGAGGGCCATCTTCAGGCTTCAACAGCATTTTTTATTGCATCTCTAATCTAAAAATCCATCACAGATCAGGCAGCTCATGTTACCTCCCTCTTTAAGGTTTATGATACTTTTCAGTGGGCGTTTATGTCTTTAAATCAATACTGATATCAGAATTCGTGTGCTGCTGAATCACTGGTTTTCGCTTCAGTTCCTCTCAGGCCACAAGTGCAGTCTTTTGTCAGACAGAGCAACCCTCTGGACAAACACAGACTCTCTGTGCTGAGAAATCCACTCGGGGCCATTTAAAAACTCATCGACTGTAATATCATCCCATTGTGCAGCATTCGCTGTCAACACCGTCCACTTAACGCGGCCGCAGATGCGCATTTTGGCCGAACGTTGGCACGGCATCTAGCGACGATGAGGGGCTCGGTCCCATCCGCCGACCACCGGGCCACCACCCCCTGCCCTGCTCCTCTCACCCATTTACAACGACGTAGTGAGTGCTTCAGTCATGACGAGAGGCCCCCGGAGAAAGAGCCGGCAGAGAGAGCCCCGGGAGTGTTTGTGAGAGTGGGTTAGCGAGTGATTGAACGCAGCCTCAAAGAATTGTGTCAAATATTGGACACAGAAAGAAGCCTCATTTGCGACTTTTTTAGCGCACAGATACTCTCAGGGAGGTGTGCATGCTTTCCTGTGCGTGCATACACATCTGTGAACTAACACTGTGGTGTTAATGAGAAGCAGAACAGCCTCGAGGTGTGTGTGTGTGTGTGTGTGTGCAAGTAAAAGTATGAGCTCTCATCTCCGGTGTCAGATCATCGACGCTAAGAGAGGAGGAAGCAGGGAGGTGAATATTTATTCCAAACAGGGGAAATTCCTCTTTATAAAGACAAATACAGGATGAGACAACGCCGGAAAGAATTTTAAAATTAAAAAAACCATCTCCAAGATTCATTAGCAGTTATTCAGACTTACAAGTTTTCCCTCCCCGTTTTAATTATCTGTGCTGTGATCTTCTGTCTTGCACTACATTTGAAGACAATGAAAGGCGTACAAGCTGCCTGACAAGCGAGAGTTTTATGAGTAAAGAATCAATTAATCACCAGGAAACATTATAAATAGGCAAGATTTGTCTTAATGACGTCGCCACGGGGACAGTTTACACTGAAACATGTGGTATAATATAAACAAGACCTCGCATACGATACACAAAGACACGACAAGACATACTGCTCCATGCAGAGTAGACTACACATTCACTGCTACGTGTAAATATTCAATATTCCCTAACTGTGTAGATTTTGTACTTACTACACGTTGTATAAACATTTTAGTTGACAAGAGGTGACAAGTGTTTGTGCACCAAGAAGTCAATTATCCCTGTTCCCTCTGTCTATTATCTCCTGTAATTCTCTCTCCTCCCTTCTGAGTGAAATAAAGTCGAGTGAGCACAGCTGGTTTGTGACCCTTCAGTGGGGGCTCGGTAACGCTGCTCGGTTCGGCTCAGCTCAGGTGGGGGAAACCAAACCGAGAGAGCGAGTACACGAAGCTTGTGTGCAGATTTCCAGGAATTTAGGCTTTGGTTTCCAGAGGAGCTTTGGTATCTAAACTGCGATACTGTAAAGAGTACAGATGCTACAGTCTGGTGTTTTTATTATTTAAATGATCGATGGTGAAGAAAGAGAAGAGTCTGATGGGTGAAAAAGGTCAGAAAGGACATTTACATTCACCTCATGTGCTGTCTGTCTGAAACCTGCCTCACATCTGCTGCTGGGCTGAAAAGAGCAATGTAGTTCTCTCCAATTAAGACCCCCCAACACCTCCTCCACCCTGCCAGCAAACACATCACCACCACCACCACCACCACCGCTGCTGCTGCTGCGTCCGTCTATTTATTTATTAATTTACGCATTTTAAATTGCAAGCATGATCTATATTGTTTTCTTTCTGCACGTCTGGGGTTATTGTTTCTCCAAGTACAGTATCCTACATTTTTTTATTCTTTAAAGACGTGTAGAATTTAAAAATGTGCAACTTCAGCACCTGTTTTTGCATCATTTGGAAGATTTTCTTTCAAAAGGACTACTTTCAGTGCACTTGGTTACTTTTTTATTGTCTAGAAAGTCTAAAAAAGAGTAAACAACAGTTCAATCCAGGCCTTTGTTGACTAATTACAACCCAGACTTTGATCCAGGCTGTTGTACGTTGAGCTTAAGTGACTCTCCGGTCTTGAGGGTGCAGCAGCAGCCACCGGCCTCCATCTGCGTCCTGCAGCTCCGGCTCTTGTCACCTGACACCATCTGCATGCTAACAGGCCCGTGAGAGCCTCTTCAGGCCGGCCGGCACACACACTTGCAGGGCCGCCCC
This sequence comes from Lates japonicus, assembly GCA_033238685.1. Taxonomy (NCBI): domain Eukaryota; kingdom Metazoa; phylum Chordata; class Actinopteri; family Centropomidae; genus Lates; species Lates japonicus. The sequence continues at coordinate 47,328 of BRZM01002339.1, read as the reverse complement.
GGTGACAAGTGTGGAGGGACGAGAGCCAGGAGTCGCGCAGGAATGCAGCAGACAATTTCTGTATATGTGTGTGTTTGTGTTAGTTTTGTGTGTGTGTGTGTGTGTGTGTCTTCATTCCCCCTGTGCGGGTTAAGACTGGAGGAATTGCTCTCACTAGCTTGTTGAAGGCGATTCATGTTGTTTTCTTAGTTTTTTTGCCTCTGGCTAACCTGTGTCTCTTTGAGAATCTCAACCAGCCTGCTCAAAGAAAAAAAAATCCTTTCACTTCCTTTTTATGTCACGCCAGTTTCCCCTGCTGCCTATTCTTCCTTAAGTGTCCTAATTATTATTTATTAGGGAGGGAATTTCCGTACTGGCTGGTTGTTTAAGTGTCAAAAACACTAGACATTTAAAATGGTGCCCTGGGTCGACTTAACACAACTCTCCTTGCTCAATGTTGTTTTAAAGGACAAATAATTAAAGAAGAACCACATGAAGTGCAGTTTTTGTCTCACTACTCAGGTAGTCAGTTAGGTAAGGTTAGGTTCCAATTAAATATGTTAAGATTTTTCCAAGACACCAGCAATGAACTGATTCTGCTAACATGTACTGCCTGTGGGCACCAAATGTGTATTAATCCACCACTGAAAATAGTTCCATTGTTGTCCAAACACTATTTAAGATACATCAGTGAGCCGCACTGCTGCACTGGGTGACATATTTCTTATTTATCACCATGAATACACACACTGGCAGCTGTAAATACTCTCTCTCTATAGATATCCATCCACCACTGACAATAGTCCCGAACAAAATCACTGGTTACTCCTGTTTTATGAAGAAACTATGTATTTATAATCTGTTTTTACATATTGACACTATTATTTTAGTTAGTTAGCTTCATTGCTAAATGATAGTAACTTGTAGCATTTAGACACTTGTTAGCAACCGGCTAACAAGAACAAAACATCAAAATGTCTTGAGCTTGTTTCAAATGTCTTGAAACCACAGATGTTATTTCAGACATTTAACCAGAAAACCCATCGACTTTGGGTGGAGACAGGAGTGCTAACATGCTAACTTACTTCCTGGTTTTAGGACTCACTCCTGCACCACACGTCAGGAATCAAACATGATTTATGATAATAACATTATTACACTATTGATCAACAGGTCTATACGGTTACTAATCGCTTATCGTAAATGAAATTAGCATCTTTATTAGTTATTATACGGATGAGCCGTCAAGCTTCATTAAGAAGTTTTTTTTTCCTGGAGTTTCGTGCCTGTGTGTGTGCTGTCACTCTTTGACCTGAGCTTAATCATTTGAGGGATTATGGGGATTTGAGTCTTTACCTGCCGTGAGAAAAGTCGACCTAATCAGTCTGTCTGCCTGTTGACGGCTGCAGCCTCAGTCGGTCTGCGTCGGACCGTCTAACAGGTCCGGACGTGTCACACACTCTGAATGAATCACACACACACACAGGGAGGACACACAAATGTGTTTCCTCCGACCTCATACCGCCCGGCGTACGCACACACAAACACACACCTACTCAAAAACACACACGACGGTCAGCAAAGCCACCTGTGTGTGTACAGCGGTCAGGTCGGAGCGGTTTGCTTTACCTGACTGATGATCGCTCAGGCTGTCAGAGCAGCAAGGAAGGCTTTGTTGGGGAGGATTAGCCGCCTGCAGGGGCTGGTGCTCGGGTTACTCCTCGGGTCAGCCTCAGCTAGCGCCTAATGACAGAGGAGAGGTGCACTTTGTGACCCATAGGTGTTAAACTGGGACCTCTTCTCGACTCTGCGATCAGACAGGTTGGATGTGTGAGGTGACGTCTTCACTTGTGGCGCAGGACCAGTTTTCCATGGGAGTGACCTCATAGCAGTGATATTCGCGTTTATAGGAATTCAGGGAGGGTAAAACTCTTAATTACTCCTTTTGTTAGGCTTTAAATAAGCAAAAACATGAGCTGTAAACCTGTGACACATACGGATATTCACTTTTTAGTCATTTCTTTTATGGGGTTTGAGTTATTCATCAATAATCATGACTGGAAAACTACATTTTAAGAGATTTATCTGTAGAGGAACACTTTATTTTATGTCCCAAAGTTTTCTTTAATTTATAAATTAATTTGTATGATGGTTTCTGGAGAAAAAAGGACATAATTTGAAACTAACAATAGGAAAAATTGAGACAATGTTCAGTCACTCAAATGAGTTACAGCACAGCACAGTGTTAAAATAGTCCACAGGTAAATGCTAATGTATAAATGTATATGCATATTTATTTTTGGTTGTTGGAAATCAACAGCTGCTTATAAACTCAACACAAATTGACTAAACTCCAATAACTATCGCACAACTTTCCCTTTAATCAGCATCAAATTACATTCCTCTTTCAAGGAAACTTCCCAAGAATTTACTGGGAAATTACAGACCCATTAAATTAAGCGACAAAGACAATAACACTGGAGAAACACTTTAAGGTTTTACGATCAATCGACCCAAAGACGAGCCAGAGAAATCCTGTGAGAGGATTTCTGTAGTAAAAAGTTTATCATTGTTCGGGCTTGGATCTTTTACAACTTCTAAAGACTGAAAACTACAGTAGATTAAAGGAGGGAAAACTGGACCAAGAGTCCAACAAAGGACTCTGTAAAAAGATGTAATTTCAACTGTTATGTGCGCTACATCAGCAAAAACTTAAGCGAAATAAAACAAAAGTACACAAAAATGCTAAATCGTAGCATTAAAAGGAGTAAAAGTATTTCATAACTTCCACCTAAAGCTGTAAAATGATGTGATCAGTATAGAAAAACTGCAGAGTGGGAGGAACAAGGGATGCTAACAGTAGCCTGGTAGCTAACAGGTTAATGTGGCCTCACTTCCAGTTTTGTTTACATGATCGTTTTCACCACACTGCCTTATAAACAGTTTAAAATTAAGAGGAAAATAGTAGATTTGAGAAATGATCATAACAGAGTCTGATGATGAGTGTACATAAGCCTCAGCTGACAAATGTTTTTATCTGCGTATTTATTTCTCTACAAAGTCATGTGGCTCGCTTTTGATTTTATTTAATTTAACCCAGACGGCGGGTGAGTAGAATAAGATGAAAAATGTCCAAATGTTTGTGTTCCTGTGATTATAATGGCTCTGGTTCAGCTGCTGAAAGCCTCCCTGTCCATGTAATTGGCTGTTGTTCGGAGGGTAAACACTATCAGAGAAGTGTTGAGCCTGTGAAGTGTTCAGTGTGTGTGTGTGTGTGTTAAAGCAGTGAGTGCTGAGAGCTGTGTGTGTGCTGACTGATGCTGGTTTTGAGTGATTTTAAACTCTGGCCCTCTTACCTAAACCGTCTCACACACACAGCTTTTCTTTCAGTGGTTGAAGTTCACTTGTTCTGTGTGTCTGTGGCTCTGAGGTGTGGCTGAATTTATATATTAGCCTCTAAAAGCGACATATAATGTTGATTTTTTTAGGATGAAACTCACTAGATTCCGGTTACTGTTGTTTAGACTTTGCTGTGTCATCCTTGTCTCCTTTGGGAGTAGCTACTTTTCAGGTTTTCTCTGACTTGTGTTGATTCGAGAAATGTTGATTCAACTCCACATTTTGAGTGTTTTTTATTTTATTATTGTGTCTCATATTCCGACCTCAGCTCAAACTTTACAAAGAAAGAGGATAAAAAACAAAAAAGGAAAACTACAAGAAAAGCATCACAGAAAGGAAACTGAGGATCGAAGAAATTGATTGAACCATGGAAACAACTGGATTTTTTCATATCTGCATTCATCAAAATCTGCCGTCGCCCAAACAAACATAGGAAATATTAAAACACTCAAAGTCATGCTCTTAATTGGAATCAATAATCGGCTCATATGCTCAGCATTTATCTGGTTTAACGTGTGAATACAAGGGCTGTGCCGACCAGAATCTTGTCAGTCCAACTCAGATGTGGGTTAATTCGTCGACTATTCCATTACTCTAAGCCTCAACCCAGTATTACCTGTCTCCACTTCCTGTGACTTCCTGTGCAACTTCATAACATTTTAACACCGCTCTGGAAACTGCAGACATAAAGTTGGTGTCTTGGTCTTAGCAGATTTCACAGTTTTGTTCTTATAGTGTGTGATGTGCAACGAGAAGACAAACACGGCCACACCACACACTAACAGATTCACCTCCAACAACCACAGTCTGAACTCTAAAAACCTGAAATCTTGCACAGAAAACACAACTTTAGAGTAATTAAACATGCCGGATGACAATGTTGCTTCTTTGTTGTGCTTCTATCTTCAGTCAGCTTGCTTCCTGGTAGGCTATCGTCCCGTTCCACGAGGACAATGGGTAAAATCACTCTTAACACACCTCACACCACAGGAAAATCTGACAAGATAATCTTTAGAACCATCAGATAATCAGGCCTTCCCTCCGTTTTCATCAAGGTTCAACCTCCATCACAGTTAGCTTTGTGGTTCGGCCATTTTAAAACAACATTTAGATGTCAAATTTACAGCCTGTCGCACGGTTGCATTTTTGATTTGACTTCCCCACTGATGCATCAAAGTTCAAGTTAAGTTCATAGACGTTCATAGTCACCAGAGGATGTACACAACTGATTTTAGCACCACTAAAAGGCTCCTATTTGTGGTTTTAAGTGACATGTTTGGACAGCTATTTGGTGCAGACAAGTAGAAAACAGTGCTGCATCATAATGTGATTCTAATGAATCATGATTAGCAGTATTTATTGAATCGCTGCCCCTCCTTGTGGACTAACTGATTTGGTTGAAAAACACACAGCTCTGCTAATTGTTGCGGAGATTGAGCCTGTGGCTGTTTTGATAACCGGATGGTCTCTCTTCACCGCTAATCTGCCCTCCTCCTCCTCCTGGGTTCAAACACCGAAGGACAGGAAGGATGTACATTAAGGGCCAAAGTACTCAAAGTCGTAAAAAGTAATGACAGCTGTCTGCTGATGCCGGGGCGAGCAAGCTACATTCCAAACTACAGTCCATTATTTGAAGACACCGTGTGAGTGGTCGTATCTTTTTACAACGTTGCTAATGGTTATGGATGAAAATGATGGCAACACATGATGACGCCGCTCTTTCCACAAGGCGATAATGGCGGTCACATGCCACTTAGGGACGGGGGAGAGAGGGGTTGGTAATAGCAGTGAAAGGGCAGAGGCGAGGGGAGGTAGGAGAGGGGGAGACAGAGGGTTAGGGGTTGTATTAAAATCATGACAGATACAGGGGGTTAAGATGGCAGCCCGGAGTGCGAGTGAAAGATTAGTAGGCAGACAGATGAAAAAAGGGGGAATAGTTCTGTAGTGTAAAATGAGCACAGAGGAAGGGTTAAGATGGCAGGTCCAGCCCTGCTCCGCTCTTTCTGTCTCCCCGGGGGGTAGATGAGAGATGAGAATGCCTGTCATTCAGTGCAGTGGAGTATATTTATCCAGCCCCCTCCACCCCAAGACTCCCACTGAATGTGTTTCTATCCCTGTTTGAGCTCTTGCCTTTCCTTTCTTTCCTCTCTTTTAAATCTTTCATTTTCAATTTTCTCTCTTCATTTTTTTCCCTCCCCCGTTTTCCACCTTCAGGTCTTCCTTTAGTCTCTTTTGTCCTTGAAACTACGCTTTAATTAAATCAACATCATGATGTTAATATAATTATAATTGCAGCCTAATTTCTGAGTGGTCAAATGTTTCTAAAACTTCAGGAAACTGCTTGTCAATGAGCACCAGATTGATTTGAATCATTAAACAATTTAAAAAATGTTGTTATAGTCTGGGTCAAGGCCATGTGGCCTAACAAGGAAAATGACAATGCAGAGACACAGTTGCAACTACACTGACTGACTATTACTTAATAAAAATGCCAGCCATAAACAGGGTTTTCCACAAGTGCAATGTCCAGGCTTGCTTGCTTTGTAAGACATCTCATTGCGTTTCACGCGTTCAGTATTCATTGTTCAGGAGGTTTTTACCAGGAGCTGAATTATCCACAGAGGTCTCCTCCTCTTCAAAACAAACAGACCTGATTATTAAAACTAGAAAAAACACTGAATAAAGCAGTTTCTTGTTAAAAACCTGTGTTTTTCTAGTGCTATTCGGCTGTTAGCTGAGCAGCCGCTAACGTGAGCATAGCTTGTTTTTAGGTTAGGATTCCTTCAGTGTCACTAGTTCAGGAGGTTTTTACTTGGAGCTGAATTATCCACCGAGATCTACTCCTCTCCAAAACAAACAGAGCAAGTGATTAAAATGGATAAAAACACTAAATAAAACAGTTTCACCTTAAAAATCGATGTTTTTCTTTGACCGTCTTGGACGTAGAGCTTGTTTCTCTGATTACTTAAGATCCAAACGTTTGATGACAAAAATCCTTCATCCACTTTAAGATTATAGTTATAACATTATAAAAAGCGACTTGAAACAGTGAGAAAGTAGTCGGCTGAAAACTTAAACTGACAAATCAAAAAAGTCAGAAGTTGCTTGCACAGAAATCTCTCCCTTTGCATGTTTTTGGCTCAACAAATCGTCTCTTTATCTGTATTTTTGGCCTCCATTCATACATTTTTCAGCTCTGTCGCCTTTGCCAAATCTTAATTTCTCTCATTTTCCAACTCGCAAACAAAGGGCAGGCAGTGAGGGTGTCATCAGCAACTGTCAGAGTGAGACGGAGAGAAGAGAGAGAGAAGTGCTGTTGCAGGCTGAACAGCAGGCTAGTATCTTCACTCCAATAACAATTACATCAAGTGGTGTGTTAAATGAGGTGGGCCCAAGGTTCAGTGGCTGGGGCTAATCGCTGCAGTCTGCTCCCTAAAACATGGGGCAGAGGGGGGAGGATTCGGTTGCCGTGAAATGCTTAATTTAACCCAGGCAGATACTGTACATGTAGAAAAACACACACAGAGGTGAAGGGAGAGAAAAGGAAGAGATTGTCACAAAAAGAGATACAGATCTGTCTTAAGTCTCCCCCCCGTCGGCGAGGCGTGGAGGTAAAAAACGATGTTGAGGTGATCCATCAACAAACGGCTCTATCTTTCCTTCACGGCCCTCTCCATCATCACATCGAAGCAGTAAATCCTTCCTCAATCTGACACGCAGCTGCCGACATGTGGTTCTCATCTGAGCGAACCCACAACCCAGATTCAGCCGAGGCGACGCTCGCCGCCGCGACGATGATCCGATCTGGGGTCAGTTACGAAAGTTCAGAGGACGAGGACGCACATGTGATGATTCTTGGATGCGATGTGGATGTATTCAAGCACTCGAAAGGCGTGAGTGGGCTTGGTTTTGGTTTAATGCTGCTCAGCTGTTGGACAGCAGCTGGTGGTATTTCACTTGGCCCGGTCCAGCCTGTCGGGCCGGACTCCTTCGTCCCGGGCCAGATTTCTGCTGGTCTCTGTGGCCTTTTCTAATCAGAATAATATGAGCTGTGTTTGCAAAGTGCAATGTCCGTGTGTGGGTGGATGGATTTGTATGTGTGCTGTTTTTCTTAAGTTCTATTTATCCAGGGAGGTTTTTATTTTGTTGTCGGCAACGCCCTCGTTAAGGCTCACAATGTTAGCCACATTACCACCTACGCTGCAGTCTTTAATTGTGTTGGGTTTGGAGATTTTAGATCTGGTTCCAGCTAGGGGCTGCAAAGGGGTGATAAACTTCCCAGAAATGGGAAGTTAAGCTGAGGAATTTTGAAAATATTCCAAGTTTTAATGGGAAAATATGAGAATTAACAGGGATTTATGTGAATTAAACGGAAATTTGGGTTAATTTATACAAATATTTAACTTTGATTTATTTGTGAGTAGAATTTCTACTGATTCTTTCATTGAAGAACAAAAAAACATGAATGTTAAATAAAATAAACATATGCTAACTTTAATACCATACATCAAATATATTTACCCCAAAATTATGCTGCAAGATGTTTTTGTTTTTGTTTTTTAAAATCCATTTAAGTTCCCTGTTACAGGCTAACCTGTAATCTTTCAAATTTCCAGTTTATTCCCGTTAATTCCCATGGAAAGTCTCCAACTTCGAAGGGTCGGTTCACCCAAATAACAAAAAGATAGGTGTATTTATTCATGCAGAAAGTTTTGGTTCACCTCCAAAACAGTGGAGATGAATTTCAATTTTGGTGCTTTAAACATTTATTTTTCAAATATCAAAAGCAGCCTGTATTTCTGAGTTTCTGACTGAGTGGAACTACTTTCAGAGAGAGCTATGAAAAAAATATTTCTTTTGGGTGAAATTACCCTTAAATTTCAGAGCGTTACAACTCTCCAAACTGTTCTTTTTAAATTCCCTCTCTTGTGGCAAATCTGGCAACTTTTACAACTTAGAATCTTTAATTATTTATAGTTTCTGCTACTTGATATAATCAAAAGAAATAGTCTAGACTTGATAATGTATCCATACAGATTAAGATCTGATGCTTGGTTTACATGAAGATTCTTTCTCACATATTGTCCCATCCAGTCAGGGATTCAAACCAGCAGCTTCTCAGTCACCTTTATCTCCTGCTGCCTCACTGCATGTGTATTCAGGTACTGTATATATTAACATGTGCTTTAAATTTTGGAGCCTCTCAGGTCCATTTACGCTCCGTAGCAGTGGGAAACCGTTTTATATGCATTGAAATTTGCCCACTGGAAGTCCCAAAAGACGGACCATTACCTCTGCTAAATGTACGCCTCTTGCTCTGCCGCTGAATATGTGAATGACGAACACGGCCTCCGACCGGCGCTGACACAGGAACGCTACACCGGGTGTGAATATGAAATATGGCCTCTTAAAGGTGGAGCGCTTTGAATCTGAGCCCGGGACTTCTAAAGGCGGCTCTCGTGGCGAATCCGAGCCAGGGCCTCGATATCTGCAGATCTGAGACAGTCTTCAGTTGGCGGTCTGACGGACGAGACTTTGACAGACATTCTGTGTCACCGGGAGGAATGGAGGGAGGTGTTATGGGGCCTCTGTGGGGGCAGATTGAGTGGACCAGGTGGTACGGCTTGGCGCTGGCATGCGGGGCACTCGGAGGGCGCTTCTATGTTTAGCCCTTACATGATGTTACATGTGCTGTTTTTTCTGGACCTGCTGTGGGAAGTAAAGGGGGACAGGACTGGGCCTCCTAAGTGGTTCTCCCTCTGCAGGTCTTTACAATAGACACTTTAGATTTATTTTATTGGCTTTGTGCCAGTGTCACACCTGGGGTATAATCCAACACTGCAAAACATGGCACAGAAATACAAATTAATTCAAACTTCAACCATGAAACGTACATTATGGAAACATGCGGTTTGTTTTTCATATATTAAATATTAAACTAAGTCATGGGAGTTTCCTCTAATTGTAATAAAAACATTGTGAATCACCATGAAGGTTAGTGTCCACCTTAATCTTCATGTCCTCATAAACACCAATTACTAAATTAAATTTTTCCCACTTTCTTACGCCTAAAGTGAATAGAAAAGTCCTGTTTTTCTCTCCAAACGTTGCTTTTGTGATAAAAGGTCATTAATGCAGCTCAGTGGGAAGGAAAATTAAGCTTGGGACAGCTTTGTCTCAGTGATTCAGAGCTTCTTTGGCACAAAAATTCCAAAAATTATGTGGAACTGGTTGAAGCTCTGGTTCAGGACATCCCTGAAAGTCCATGTCCTTGACGCTCATCTTGATAAATTCAAGGAGAACACGGGAGGCAAGCACTTCCACCAAGATATACTGCAAGGAGCAGCTAGGGAAAACATGGCAGACTATATTTAAGGGCTGATACGTGAAAGTTCTTTACAGTTGCAAAAATCTGGAAAATCTACTCACTTCTAAACATTTTTGTTCATTTTTGTATAATGTTAGTAAAAATACATGTAAATCTTGATTTATATGTTGCTTTATTCTGACCTTATGTAAATGAAAATGTGCAAATTTGCCTGTTCTTACTCAGAAAATAGGTACATTTCTAAATTTCATTATCCAGTTTGAAGGGAATAATCACAAACTGAAACATTTTACTGGACATCTGTTGATTTAACTTAATATTTTAAGTTTATTGAACTTGTTTTCTCAAGTTCAAGTGAATTTAACCCCTTTGAATTTTATTTAACTGACATTTTAACTTGAATAAACCAGTTTACAGTGCATTGTTGGATTATAAACCCCTTGTCTTTTGAATTTCTATTGATTTAACATCATTTTTCTTTGTGTTTTTTGCTCTATTCAGACACATAATAGCGCTGTGCCTCCACAGTCGTTTCAATAGAGCCGCAGTGTCTGTACAACCGAGGTCATCCTTTCACCTGTACCTGCAGCGACATGCCCACACCAACACAAAAACACAAATCCATGCTCTTTTTTTTTCTGCAAAGTCTATTGTGAGCACTGCAAGAGGGGGAATACAGTCTCTGATCTCTTGACAGGGGATCTGCAGAGCATTTCCCAAAATGTTCAAGTGTTTTTAACTTTTTTTTTCAACCAGGAGACTCATGAGGGACCACCATGCGCGTGAGTCAGGGTAATTTTTAGTAAATTATAGAGGTAAAACAACAGGGGAACATGGCCGGTTGTTAAAAAGCTTTCTCTTATTGCTGGGACATGTAGTTAGTGGGCGGTGGATGTCCACTTTTTCTTTTACTGTTAAGTAGCTGCAGCGTCCTCGGTCGATTACGTGACCCCGAGCGACTTCCTGTTGTCGCCTCCCCACCGTGCCGCCATGTCGGGAAGTTTTCTCCATCTCTGCGTGAGTGGACACTGAGGATTGTGCTCTCCCTTTTTTCCTTACTTTTTTAGTAAGAGCTTGTGCTGGGTTGGGAGCCCTGGATGTTACGGGCCTGTGCAATCTGTCGAGACACTGTATGTGAATCTGGGCCAAACAAATAAACCGAGATGAACCGTCACTCTCACACACACATATACAGAGACCTCCTAGTTCTTATACAGGACCTATGGGAGTTTTAAATCAAGGATGTGCTGTCTCTGCCACTCCCCTCTTTCACATCCCTCAAATTTTCTCACATCATTTTGGCTTCTTCTTTCACATTTCTCTCACTAGTCAATCTTTCACTCTGCCACTCTCTCTCTCTCTCTCTCTCTCTCTCTCTCTCTCTCCGAACCTCTCCACTGTAATCCTCTCTCACCCTTTCTCTCTCCCCCCTCTTCTCAGAACCTTGAACACAACAAATTTTCCGAGCTCCGAGTTTTGAGCGTTTCACCATCTCCCCACAGGACGCCTATTACTCAACCAAAGTCAGCTCCACCGCACTTTGATGTGTGTGAGACCTCACTAGTGGATAAGTGCTGAACTGTTTTGTGTGTGTGTGTGTGTGTGTGAGCTCTGCAGGCTTGTGATGGGCGGGTGATTGAGTCCAGACGTTGTGGGTTCCTTCTCTCTACCCTCCCCTTCTCCTCTGGTTGTGGGTTCAGAGTGTGTTGGGCCCAGGGCGGGTGGGGCTAAGACTCCCTGGGGTGCAGTAAAGTGATAGGGCAGCGCAGAAGGGGGGGGGGGGCTCGGATCGCCCCTGGGGGGAGGGAGGTCAGGGGTGAGAGTCCCAGCCCTGCAGAGCCAGGATCAGGGCCATGTTAGTCAGACATGCTTCAGGTGGGGCCTTCCTGCTGCTGCTTAGACTAGCTCACATCTGGGTTTCTGTGTGTGCATGTGCAGCATATTCCTCTCTTTACTCCGACTTTGTGACCAAATTCTGTCACCTTTATCAATAAATAAATAACAGACACTCTCACATTCACATACATACAAATAGCCCACGTGTACATCTATTAAATCCAGTGTTCACTGCGTCTTAATTCACGTAGTCTCACACCCAACTTGTTATTTTGACACACTGACAAGTGTGGAAACACTGTAAGTACCAGGATGTTGTTAGTGTGGAATGACGGACGCTTCTGACCCTGAACGGTCGCCATCTTGGCTGTGTAGTGGGAAGACAGAGACCACCAACGTATTTTCAAACTTGTGAAAATTGCTGCCAAGTGAAGAGAACATATTGTTGTTGCTTATGGCGACGTAACTGAACAGTTTTTACTTGCACTTTATTTATATTAATCATTTTCTTTTTAGCCTCACAGTTTTAGCTTATTTATTATTGCTCTTACTTTTTTATTGCTTTTATTCATACTACTGAAGTGTGCTCTTTGACTGGTAACGTGTGAAACGCTTTCGTTTTTATGTGGAGCATAAAAATCTTTAATCTTGTAATTTAGATGTCAGATGAAACAGGGCACAAACAAGAAAGTTCACGCACTACGCCAGAGAGTATGAGAGATTAAATTACACATGTGCAGCATCAAATAAACACAATGAGAAAAAACTAAAATGAAAAAATATTAGCTATAGAAACAATTAATGTAAAAAAACTGCAAGGATACAGCATGTAGTCAGGGTGCATTTCCTGACTTGATCCACGCCTGTTTAAATAGACTTTACATGCTCTTTTGTTTTTAAACCATTGAACTTATTTAAAAAATAAAATCTCAACAGCAGCAGACTCTATAGATACAGAAATGACAGCAGAGAACTGTAAATAATCAAAAAGAGGAGGAGGAGACGAAAGCAGAGTAGAGAGCAGGAGATGACTGAAGCATGAAGCACTTCATGGTGAACTGAGGTGGTGAATTTCACCTTCCATCCCTCAGCAGCTCCTAAGATGGACGACAGCGAGGTCAGTCCGTCACCTGTGCTCAGACACTGACCAAACACTGGCTTCTCAGGCTGAATAATGGGACTGTCACTAACCCCCTGACCCTCAGCTCAGAGTCTAAGGTGTCAGATCAATATCAATTGGGGGGGGGGCTGGGGCGTGGTGGCGAGCGGGTCGTCTGACGGGAGGCATCTTGGGACGTTCGGGGCCGAGGAGCATCCACATTAAGCTTAATTAAACGTGGAATTCATTCGATATGCGGCCACGATCGTCCCCATCACAGAGTCCTCGGTGCACTTTGCAGGCAGGTGCCATATTTTCATGAGGTTATTTTAACAGGAGCTGCTCCAGGGCCTCCTGGAGTCACACAGTGAGGCAGCAGAGGTGGTCTTTGTGTGTCTGTGTTGCAGGTGTGAACAGTTTCTGTTTGTCAAAAAAAAAACAAAAAAAAAAACGCTGAAACATTGTGTTGCTGTAAACCGGTGTCATGGCAACCTGAACAACCATGTTTGGCACGGAGGGGGTTTATGAGTCAGTCTGTCGGCCCCCTCAGGGTTTAACACTGACTGAATGACGGAGCCCTGCTGTGTGTGTGTGTGTGTGTGTGAGTGTGTGTTAGTGTGTGCGTTGACTGACACTACAGCATGGGGCTGCTGTTGCCGTTTTGACCTCCCTTAACACCAGAATAGCGATGTCAGTAATTAACCAGCCCTGTCCATGTAAGACAGGGGGAGAATCACTTGTCTCACTCGAGTCTGTCTGACAAGTCAGAAAATATTCATCTTTAAAGGGTCAGTTTGCTCAAATCAAGTCACTCAGGGTCTGACCACCTGCTGTGGTTTTGTGGGAACACACACACTTACTTTAGGTTACTTTACAGCTGTTTTATTCAACAGAACATGTTAAAAAATGAGAAATTTGTCTGTAAGGATACAATACAATTCAAAATCCCCATAATAAATTAGTAATAAATGAATATTTAAAGGGGAAAACCACTGATTTTATGTGGTATTTAAGAATTTTTACTCCATGAACAATTATATTCCTTTATTCACTTGACGTCGTCACAACATGGAAGCAAACACAGATGCTAGAAAACTCTGCGGCCTCTGCAAAGTGACTGAACGCCATCTTTGAGTCCAGTATCCAGTTCACATGACACGTCCATGTGTGCATGTGTTTGAAAGACATGAGTCAGGCAGGGAGAGGATCTTATATTCAGGTGCATTATGGGAAACGTAGGTCTGACTCATACTAGAGACTTACAGTGAGGATATCTCAGACTCTGCTGCTTCTGTTTTCATCATTCTTTTAATACTGAATCACAGGAATTCCTATTTTTTATGATACTATAATTACATTATCTACTTCTGTCGGGCCTGTTCCTTTTCTTCTTTTTAACCTGTGCCACTTTAACAGGGCTGCAAATCATAACAGTTCAGTAGCTGATTCTGTCGCCTTCAATTGACCGATTTATTTTCACTTTTACAAAGAAAAGCAGAAAACATTTCTTGTCTAACACAAGATTAAAGACTGCACTGATGCCCTGTCTTTACCCCGTTTCCTACATCTCATACTTACAATTCAAACCATAAGTTATAAGAGTTTATATCATCTCAATAGACTGTTTAATTTATTGAAACTGAATTTGCAATAAACACAAAAATGGCTCTAAAAAGTTCTTTAGAGGAACTTTCTCTCAAAAAATAATGTGTTTAGACAACATTTAAGATTTGAGAACTTGTGATTATTTTTCAAAATGAGGGAAAACATCAGTGCATTTCTCAAACTGAGGTCATTTTTAGTGAATTAATCTCTTTAAAATTATTAAAAACTCAGATGAAAGAACTGGGGACAGATTCTCTACGATGTCACTGTTTTTAATTAACCTGGTCACATAGCTGATTTTAAAACATGGCTTCCTTGTGTTTCCTTTTTTTTTTTTTGTTGTGTTTTCTATCTGCAACTTTTTGTTTTTTTAGGCAGCAGCGCAACAAAAATACACAAACAAAACTGCAGTATGAGTTCAGGCAGTTTGCAGAGCGTTCCTCACAGTGCGTACCCGGCTCACAAGACGACGACAACAAGCTAACCTAATCTGCAAACAGACAGACATCAGAATATACATGAAGCTTTACATAACACACTCTCTGTCTGTGCGTTAGCCTGGCACACAGTGCGTCTGCAGCTGCACTGAAGTTAGTGATTGGCACAGTCAGGACCACCATCATCTATAAGCAGACGTCCTCTCTCTCCTCCCTCCCTCCCTCTGTTTTATTCTTTAACTATCTGAGGTGCCTTCCCACAAGCAGCAATGTGTTTTCAATCTGAGGCCAATTATTCACCTCCTCTGGTTTTGTTCCCAGCAGAAAAAAAAAAAAGTAGGAACAGAGAACTGTCTCTACTTTACAGGCTCCATTTTTC
Source organism: Lates japonicus (assembly GCA_033238685.1). Taxonomy (NCBI): domain Eukaryota; kingdom Metazoa; phylum Chordata; class Actinopteri; family Centropomidae; genus Lates; species Lates japonicus. The sequence goes on along the minus strand of BRZM01002339.1, from coordinate 32,266 downwards.
CCATCTCTCGGTGCTGTCAACGCCCAGTCCGGCTGAGCCAGCCCCCCCCCCCGGCAGACACATTATGTGTTTAAATGCACTCTGTGTGTACGGGACTCCACCGGACAGATGTGTGTATATAATTAGCCGACTAAGTAATAATGGCTTTAACCTCCCGGCGGCGAAAAACGCTATGAATGATGGTACAGGTGGAGGGGAGGGTCGACTTCCCAACCCCTGAGGGGCGACAGGACATCACATCACATGGCTAAGGCCTGATCCCCCCCTTTTCTGGCCCCATAAAGAGCTCCCCCTAGAGGCTAAGACGAGGAACTACAGTTATTTTTGGGGTTTTTTTAAGTTAGTACACATTGGTTTGTGGAGGAGTAAATTGAGGGACTTGATATAGCAGCAGCATGAGGTCTGTGGTTTGTGTCTTGTCTTTCAGTGCAGACTCCCATCATTGTGTGTTTGTGTTTGTGTGTTTGTGCGCGTTAACACAGGAGCTTCATGTGTTTTCTGTGGGCTGAAAGCATCTCCCCTCTTTTCTCTCTTTGTGGAATGACCCTGGGAAGTTGCCCCTCGTCTGACCCAAACTCTGCTCGTGAGGAAAACAACAGGAGGGTTTTTATCCTCTTTTCCTCCCTCCTTTCACTTTCTCCTGCCCTCGTGTTTTGTCTACGTTATTCATCTCTTTTTTTTGTGGCTTTTCTTCTCGTTTCTTTTCTTCTTCTTGCTCATCCTCCATTTTTTTCCTCTCCTCTACATTCCTCACGTCTCCTTCTTATGTTTCTCTTTTTATTCTTCTTTCTCTTTTCTGTCAGTCCCTCTCTTCCTCCTTGTCTCCATTTTTCTCTCGTCTTTTCCATTTTCCTCAAGTTTTTTTCCTTTATTCCTCCATTCATTTCTTGTCTTTCAATCCTCTTTCCCTCTTGTCTTCTTTTTTCTCTTCTCTTTCTTCCACCTTCATGTCTCATTCATCCTTTCTTTAATTTTCTTTTCCTCTTTTTTCTCCTCCCCCTCCAGTCATTTCTTCTCTTCTCTCTTCTTCTTTCTCTCTTCTGTTGGTCCGTCTCCTTTCTTGTCCTCTTTCACTCCTTACCTCTCCTCACCTGTCCTCTCCTCCCCCTCTCTTCCTCTTGTCTTCTTTCCTCCCTTCTTCTTTCTTCCTCCTCGTCTTTTACCTTCCTTCCCGTCTTCTCCCTCTTCCCTTCTTCTTTCTTGTCCTTTCCCTTTTCCTCTTTTTTCTCTTCTCCTCCCTTACAACTACATTTTCATCCTTTTGCTCCTTTTCTTTTCTCCACTCTTTTCATCTCCTCACCCCTCACTCTTCCATTCCTCCTTTTCTACACTTTCTTTTCTCCATGTCCTCTCTTTGCTCTTCTCCTCTGGCTCACAGAACTTTCCTATTTGTTTTCGATTGTTCCTGAATTTCTGTAAGAGACTATAAAACTGTAACGAATTAACTAATTAGTTTTTCCTCTCAGGACCACAGCTACAGAAATGCATTGAGGACACTGAGGCGTAGTATTTTTTCTGGGAATTTGGAAGGTTTTAAGCAACCTTTGGGGATTAATTATTTTTTTGCTGCATTATGCAGTATTTTTATATTTAGTCTATTTACATTTGACAGGTTTGATGTGCAGGGAAATAACTGAAAAAGCCTGTGCACACCTGAATGTGTGACAGGTGTGTCAACTTCAAACAGACCAAAACATAGTAGATAAAAAAATATATATAAAAGTAGTAACCTTTGTTTTTTTGTTCGTGCCAATAAAATAAATACACGAAGAATTCAGTATGTCTTCACCAAATTTAATTGTTTGGCCTGAAACTGTGCTTTTTTGGCCTTCATGCTGGGAAATAAAGCGGTTTATGGTTCTGCAATTTCCCAGTAATTTCCTTCGACATTTCCAGGAAAGAGCTTTGTAATCTGGCAAATAAAAGACAAAGTTCTTTTAGTTCAGAGTTGAGAGAGTTGTGTCGTGTTTACAAGCACTTGTTGATCACCAGAGGAAACTGTAGAGTAAAATGAAACACTAATGGACTATTTCGATAAAAATGCTGAAAAAATCAAAATAATGATAAGTTTCATCGTCCTGTTTCCTCTGCCACTCTAAATACTTTTTGAACCCATACCGTCAGCAGTCTCTCTTTGTCCGATTCCTCCATGTTGGCTCTGTACCTATGCCAGACCCAACACACCAGATGGGGCTAAAGAAAGCAAACAAGTTGGAGGGTGGTTGTAAGGGCGGAGGGTGAAGGGGGCGGCTCTGAGTGAAAAGAGGTATTATCCATAGATGTGTGCTTTGTTAAGAGCTCCAGCTACTGATTCATTGATAAGCCCCCCTCTAACTGGCCGTGAGTAACTCAGCCAATCAGGGATCATTAATCCCCAAGACAAATGGATTTAGGATTTAGGTGCTTTTATTTTGTTAATGGCTCATTATGACACATTTTTAACTGACGGTGAACTGTTTTTTGTTTTTTTTAAGTCTCGATCAGCCCCTCAAACCGCTGCGCTTTCCTCATCTCAGAACAACGTAAAGGAAAACACAAACTGTTGAGTACCTCATTCAATATGACAATGACTCCTTCGACCTGTAACAGCAAAAGCTGTACGACAGATAGATAAATCTTGCGGTAAATGAAATGAAAAACCCTGATGCTGAGATTACAAATAGGAAGGTTTGTAGCTCAGTAAATATGGTGAAGTTTCTCACGCCCGGTCCAGCCCACGGCAGGCAGCGGCGGCGGTGGTGATGGGGGTATGTGGCGTGGATGGAGATAGTAGAGATCAGAGTAGAGATCAGCAGGAGGAAGAGCTCCTTTTAAAGAAGAAACCAGAAGACAGTGAGAGTTGAAATGTCATCTACCACATCTTGAGTCCGGCTGCGTGTTTATGGCTCTGTGTCTTATCAATATTTCATTTCTGCCACTCAAAAAAAAAACTCCTTATAGCCTCCATCTGTGCTTATCTAGACATGTGTGTTGGGCGCTGTTGTGACTCTCCTGTCGTTTTTATAGTCTTTTATAAATAAACACCTCTGGTCACGCCCATACCTGGCCTCTTAACTGCATGTGTACATTTGACCTCCAGAATCCACATCTAATGATGTGATCGTAAAAAGATTCTACACTCTACAAACTATATTTACAGGCAGGGATCCATGTTGTTGCCCATCACTAAGTAGGGACAAATATATTTTACTTTTAGTACTTTTTTTAGTCCTGCTTGTTTAATTCTTCCTGCCTGATCATATCTCATTTTTTACTATTTAATAATTTCTCGTTATATTTTATTTGCGCACTTTCTTTTTGTGTGTTTTATCTACGCATTTTAAGCTTTTTTAAAACACTGTTTTGGTTAATGTTAGGAGAGAAAGTCACAGGACATGTTTTCTGACGGATTTTATGTCACAGAATTTAAAAAATGTCTTGAGCTTGTGTTAAAACCACAGACCATATTTCATGCATCTAAACAAAAACCCACTGACTCTGAATATAACTATCCAGATCTAAACAGGGTCATCGTCACTTTCACAAACTTTTTCCCCACCTTCCTCTCACAAAGGCATTAGTTACAATTTCCTCTTAATCCAGACTAATCTCAGTCGTTACTCCTGGGTCAGGTTTGATTGACAGCTACTGGCACTTGCAAGGTTGCAGCAAACGTTTAAGGCTTAGTACAGACAGGAGGAGGAGGGGGGAAAACAAAGCAGGCCGTCCCCACAGAGCTCCTGGGCTGAGGAGGACATGATACTGTGGAGCCAGTTGACCCCTGGTAGTCATAATATCAGCCCCAGCGACTCTGAAACTGAGGCTAAGGGAGGCCATGCTGTGCCTGCCTGGAGCCAAAGCTGGTGCTGGAAAAAAACAAAAAACAAAACAAGAGCTTTGGGTTTCTCATTTTGACCAGACTATAATTAGAGAGAGAAAAAGATTAGAATATGGCTGACGATGCCACAAGACACCCACGCACACACATCCGCTCATTTGTGGGCCCGGCAACCCCAGCAGGACAGCCACTAATCCTGCAGCACATTTACAATCTGTGTAATGACAACTTGGTACCCCCCTCAGCAGGCCGCGGCGAGCGCACACCTCCTCTTTATGCTACTCATGCCTCCCGGAGCCCCGAGCATGTAACGCGTCAGCGGCAACAGCTGCCGCTCTCAGCCCCTCCCCTCCTGTCACACCTGGCCCGGGATCAGCTGACTGGTCTCGGCAAGGAGTGGGCGTAATATCCGATCCGAGGAGGCCTGGTCGAAACGTCAGCCCGCTGCTGCACGCTCCAAAACGAGTCCTCTGGCTCTGTCTCTGACGGCCCTCACTGTGTCAATGAACAGAGGTGGAGGGTCAGCATATCCGTAGTATGTCAAGACACTGGAACCAAATATTAGCGGCAGCTGGCAGAGACGCAAACTATCCGCCGCCCAAGCCTAATCTGTCTCCGCTAAAAGTTTTTTCCCAGAAATGCAACCTTATACGGCGCCTATGGAATATGTGTTTCCAATCACTCTCCTCAGGAACGAATACCTGCATATCTGGCTCCACTGCACTTTTTTTTTTCCTCCCCACCACCACCACCTCTCCCTCCTCTCCTGTCCACTCAGTTTACAGTAAACACCAAGGCGGAAAAATCTTGGGGCTGTGTCAAGGCGATGCCTGAGAACAGGGCCTCATTTTCCCAGGACTCAGAGATTCCACGAGGGGCTTCTTTACATCAAGCTGGGTTGGGTATTGGGCTAATGGGAAAATCATTCTAAGAGGGATCCTTAAAGCTGCTAAAGGCACATGTTAACCAGGGATTAGCCCCAACGCTAGGGGACTTGAATTTCAGCACCGCACAGTCATCACTACTGCTGAGCACTAACATTGATATATGGCTTAGGGACTGACTAGCGGTGTAAGGGGTTTCGCTGGTGCGGGGAATTCGGCTCTAGTCTCTCAAGAGGTTCGGGATGATCGAGACTGATGATGAGAGATCCTGAGATACTTCCACCGAGTCCAGCCTCAGCTTTTTCTTTATGCAGCACATATGGTAAATTTTTTCCTCAGTTGTGGCCTCGCCGAGACACCCACAGTATCACTTCCGTTGTCATCGGGTTTTGGAGTACCAATCAGCAACAGCTGTCTAGGCCACTGCAACAGCTGCTGCTGATGTGCCCCTGAGCAAAGCAAAGCTGCCAAAGCTGCTACAGGGAATGTTAAATGTGCAATAAAACCTCATAGAGGCCGAGGAATAGAGAGCATGCATGCTCGAAGCGAAGCCATTGGATAGATAAATCATTAGAAAGGTCAAGATGAGAGATCACGTGATCTTGTATGACGCCGCTAGGGGAATCATCCTTGTATGTAAACACCTCAGCTGTTGACACTGTGTTACTGCTAACACACACAAAACCGCCCCTACTAACCTCCCTCTTTCTCTCCTCCTCTTCCAGATTTTACCGGGCTACTCATCACATCGACGCCTGCATCAACGCATCACCTTGACGCCTACTGTCCGCAGACCACGCCAGCCCGTCCGACGAGCGGGCCGAAAGGCCACATCTCACATGGTCAACCACGACGGCACAGCTCCTGTGACCACACCAGCTTCAAGCGCTTGGGAGTGCAACAGGCCTCTGTCACGAACGGACCGCCTGCTCTCCGAGAAGTTCCAGCTTCACCTCTCTTTGGGCTCGAAGCCTACCGGCAGAGAGCTAATACATATCTCGTGAGTATGCGCTAATCCTCCCTGTACTGTAGTTGTGACGTCACGACTGGACAAGAGCACTATTTCAGGGTCCAACTTTGCAGAGGCTGTCCTGTTTTTGCCATGCTGTTTGAATTGACAAACTAAAACCTATTTTTGTCATTCTACCACTTTCCTTGTGACAAAAAGAGGAAGGGGAAGTATTGCAGCGATATGGAAGTTATTCTTAAACAAATGAGGAAAAGTTTGACACTAGGTAGGTATGCCAGCTAACGTTAAAATTCTTTAGAAAAAGCTGTACTGATAAATGCTATGGTTTTATGTGGTGTTTCTGGGTTATGATGCCACATGTTGAGAATAGTTGTCAGCACTTTTCTGTGCTGCCCAGGTAAGGCGATTAAAGCTATTTTTGCCATTTTTAGGCAGCACAGAAAAAGGACTGACAATCAAAACAGTAAGATGTGGCTCAGTAGCAAGAAACACCAAATAAAACCCATAGCTTAACAACAGTAGTGCTAGTTATTAGGTTAGTTAAGTTAGCTAGCTAACTTTGTTTTTCCTCATTCGAAGAACTGTAACTTACTTTATCAACTGTAAACCAATTTTGTGACATCTGAAAACAGGAGTGTGACCTGGAAATAGTATTTCAGCGGTCTTGATGTCAGACTTAATGAGTTGATTGTGCTTTTTCCAACTGAAATGTTCTGAGTATCATTGAATGAAGGTTTTTTTTCGATCAGATACCCTGATTAGTTCTTGTACGCCTGCTTGTGTTTATGTGACAACAAACCCACAGAAGCTAGCCTGGTATCAACACTAAAACTCAGGTATTATCTCAGACCAGTAAGAGATCAAGTCACCTGGAAGTTAGATCAGTTTCATCTCGGAAAAAGATAGCAGCAATGTTTGGGTTTTGTTGCAAGTCCTTGAAAGACAGGGCCGAAATAAAACACGTCAGAGGGAGCAAAAACATCTCTACTGTCGAGGTCTCGCCCCATGATCTTTTGTGGAGCTCAGCTTTCTTCTTCTCCTTAAGACGTAGGGAAAACAAGCAGCTGGAAGTTGTGTTTTCATAAGTGAAGTCAGTACTTGCAGGGGCAGAAAAGAGGACTAAAAGAGACACACAGCGAACTCCATAGTCGCTTTTTTAGGGAGTTAAAGAGACACCTGTGGTCAGAGAGGTATTAACAGGTGTTGATAATATGGCGTCAGTGAAGGAGAGCACAAAGTTTGGCATCACAACAAAGTACAACATAGATAATAAGCATCCAGGATGGAAAGTTTTTCTTCCTTCCATCCAGGTATATAAAGCTGGAAAGCTGTCAAAAATATGAACTAATAAAGAAATATTTACAGTTTGGCCCATCTGACCAGTCTGAAAAGAAAGTTTTTTTTACTGTTGGCTGGTCACTGACGAACCTTTGAATAATGATTTAGCCAGTTAGAAATAAAACCTTTCATGACAGATTTGATGATTTTATCTCACATTTCCCTAAAATCCATTCTATCTTTTGAACATTTTGCAGCCCCCGTATTTCATATTGTGATTTATCGCCTTCACTAGATATTTCTGTTGGACCTTCTGTTCGCTGGCGACAGTCAACGGACTCCGCCTGTACAAAATGTGACTGTTTAGGAAATCGTGGTGTGCTGTTAGCACTGCCAGAGAATTGTTACGTTGTTACAATGCCTTTGATGTCGATAAGAAAAATCATAGGTTGCCCAATTCTGCTTCATTTGTTCAGTTGGCCCTGGTTGATGTGGGAAATGAGCGAGGATGATGTTCTCGCAGACTTTGACGATGATTGGATCATCCAAAGAGAGAAAGAGTGAGAGAGAGAGACAGTCCATATGGCCTCAAACTGCCCAAAGCCATATGACTATCTCTCGCTGACCAGATTCATGACTCATCCATCGCCAACGTTGTTCACCAAAGACACTTTTTTTTTTTTTCCCTCTTCCACTGAGAACACAGGATCTGAGTATGGGATGAAATAACAAAAGACAAAGATAATCATAGGGAACATACCATGACCTTAGTCAGAACATTTAACATAATACCAGTATTTGTCCTCATTGTGTAGAGTTGAGTAGCTAAACAGAACTGCCTCTAGGAAGTATGTTATTACTAAATTCCTGTGTGAAAGTATTTGTTTGTTTATTATGATATGCTCAATGCTCCTCATTCCTCGGGACACCAGACTCACCTGGATAATATATAACAATACTATAACTTTATCTTAATAAATACAAATTGGGAAACAAAATGATGCACAAAAGCAAACTGATTTTAAAGCATGCCATTAGATTTTTGAACATTTTTATGTGAAGCAGAAACGAAAGCAAACCATTACTTTGCTATATTATGACCTTAGGCGATATATATACAGGATATATGAGGCATAAACACATTTACATATAAGATCTTTATGTTGCTGTCTCAACACTTCTGAGTTGTTTAAGGTTTTATTTTGAGGGTGATTTTGAAGTAAACGCACTGTTCATCAAAGTAGCTTCTACTGTGGACAGACATTTTGTTTGCTGTTTAGTATGAAATTCTTCATTTTCTGAGGAGAAAGAATAGAAAGAAAAATCAGGAAAGGCGTGAGAGAATGAGAGCAATGACACTTGAACATCAGGTGTATATTGGTTGTGGTCTGTTGCTTAAGCTAACCAATATCCATCAATATGTCCTACTTCTGTTTTGATGTCCATGGAGTCCTGGAGGAAAAATATGGCTGTAAATGCTATCATTGTATTCACGCTATTAATCGCTAACTTGTCTGCTGTTTCATGTTGTTAGTAGAGTACAATGGTTGTACTGGAGTTTTTGTCACTGAAAACAGCGCTGAAAATTTATTTACTAAATAAATTCCTATCCTTTATCCTTAGCTTTAGCTCACTGTTACAGTGCACAAACACAATTTTAGAATGTTTGTACCGAAAGTTTTAATGTCCATAGAGGTTGTACTCTCTAACTTTCTTTTTTTAAATCAAGAACAAGATATTTTATAATGCAGTTGCTTATCTTTTACTAGGGAGCTTGGATACCCATCAAAGCCTTGAGATGCTCCAACCGGGTAACACACTGCCTCCAGTTTGCTTTATTCAACTTCTCATAATTTATTTGCCGATTTATTTACTCAAAGACTTTCTGGGAAATCTTGGATACTGTATTGAAGTATTGTTGCACTACAAGAAAAACACATTCTTCCAGATGGACCCTTGTTTTTCTTCCCAGATCCTGAAATTTGTCTGCATTACAGTAACCATTGTTGTTTTATCAGTTGCTGGTGTCAAATTGCATGTTCGCAGTATCTTGCTCCAACAAAGCCTGACAATAGCTGATAGTTAATACCTGTGTTGTACATATATAATATGGTTTGGGAAATCTGTTAAGGGCTACAAATGTTACAGGAGGAAGGGGGGGTTCCTGTGTCTGCTTTGTCTCAGCCACAGACACCCTGTCCTCCTTCGTGGTGATTGTCATTACCAGGCAAGAGGAGGGGGGTGTAGGAGGCGGTTCACGCTAACAGATGACACCTGCAGTTGGTTACAGGCTGCCTGTCTGTGCAAGCAGGACAGGACAGACAGACAGACACCTGGGACGGAAAAGCCTGGTGTGTGTGTGTGTGTGGGATCAGTATTGCCTCGGTCCTAGAAGGTCAAAGGTCGTAGAGATGACACCAGGTCTGTGCTACAGCCTCGCGGGCCTCTTGTTTCTAATAGAGCCGCAGGGAGTTGGGGAAGTTTGATCCTAATTCAGATAAAACCACCTTTTCAGGAGACAGTTGAGAGTCTGGTTTTGCTCTCTCTCTCTCTCTCCCCTGTGTGTGAGAGGAGTGACTGTCTCCTCAGGTGTTACCCTCGCTTCAAACGCCCAGTCTCCGCCTCCGTGAAGCCAGCGAGATCTACATCGATAATGATATGTCCCGCCATGAGCGAGCGCTCGCGGTTCCTGGAAGCAAGACAAAGGGATTTGGCCGCCCCCCAAGAAAAACACCTGATCCCACAGCGCGTTTAAATTCACCAATACCAGCCGGCCTCTTTGTGGTGACATGTGTTGGGTTGGTGCTGAAATGTATGACTCCAGGGGAGCCACGGCTGGCAGCATGACTGAACGTGTACAGTGTGTGTGTAAAGCATGTGGGACCGGGAGGTTTTACCGCTAGGTGGAGGCTGCGGGTGGCGCCCAGATGACCTGACTAAGACTTCTAGAGTTGCAGGCGGAGCTGGTTACAGTTATAGTGAAGCAGCTGTGTTGCTCGAGGACAGAAACCCAGACTCTGACCGTGGCAGACGCAGAGAGAGAGATGGAGGAGAAAACAGTTGGATAATTGTGTGGTAGTGGTAGAGAGAAAGATCGTGAGAAAGAGAGATAGAAAAACAAGAGGAAGGAGGAGGAAAAGATCTGCAACAGCTGCAACTAGAAATATTTTATTAACAAACAAAACACGGGATGGATCTAGGAGAGCACGAAACAGATAATTAACGTAATTAAAAAGAAAATACACATGCACTACTTTGAGAGATAATACGAGGAGATCTGCTGATACTTCATTAATTTCTGGTGCATTATCCCCGCTTCGGCACCATGTCATTTCCTCAAGGATGAGAGTGTTGCTTTTATTCTCCGTAGGCTGAGGTTTGTACATTTTTACAGTGATTTATACTTTTAATTTTGCCATTTTCTAAAACAATCACAGCTAATTGTTACTACTTCTTTTCCTGCTTACATCGCCCCAGAGATTCGCCTTCGCTGCTTTCATAGCGAAGTCTTAAACTTCTGGCAACTTCTGCTCACACTTCACCAACTTCCAGAAATAACTCAAACTTCATCTCCACTGTTTTAATGAATTACATCTGAATCATCTGCAACTCATTATGTTTTCAGCTTGTTTTGGTGTTAGAGTATATTGTTATACATGAAATAAAAAAAAAAAGAGAAACAGCCTGGATGATAACTGAGATTTCATTATTTTGCCATCTAACATATGTAGTCAGTTTAAAAGTCGTGACTGTTTCAGCGGGAGTTAACAGACGGGCTTTCCGACCCATCGCTATCGAAGTAGATGCGCGCTACAGGCAGGGGACCTAAAATAAATCGAAATAAAATGAGAGTTTATGAGATGATCATGAAAATTGTTTTGTGCCCAAAACGGCATGAATCATAAAAGTAATGAGTGGGAAATGTTCATTATCCCAAAAAGAAATCTGTTTGTTAGCTCAGAGAGGAGAGTTAGCTGTTAGCTCCATGTGGCAACTGAAAGCAAGAATAATCAGTAGTTTTAAGGTGTTAGGTGTTGATGTGTACGAATATTTAAGTAAGGTACTGTGTCTCTCAGTGATGGCTTTGGATGGAAAATGTATCAAGTCAATTAATAATTTAATCAGGAAATCATCAGGAGATCGTTTGATAAACCAAAATACTGGTCTGAAAAATTGCGTAAGATTAATAAATGTTCTAGATGGGAGCTCTGACAATTGTTCCTTTTCTCCCTGTAATATTTCTTGATATAGCTGCCCTTGGGGACGTCAGGCAGAGGCAGAAGTACACTTTTTAATGGAGTCAAAAAGTTATAGATAATGACAGCCAAGGAAACAGAAGGAGCACGTAGAGATACAAAGGGAGGAGAAAGACAGAGTTTGGTCAGGAGTTCAGACAGAAACTGAGACAGTGAATTTCTCCCCCGTCTGCTCCAGCCACCGCCGGGTGTGAGGTAAGTTACCGACACCACAGATTACAGACAGAAGCGGCGCGGATTGACACCGCTTTTCTCGCTTATTTCCTCCTCCGCTTCACTTCCATTATTCCTCTCAGAAGCGGAGTTTTAAAGATGATTTTTATCTTCTCTCTTGCAGCCGCACGGCATCTGATAAAGAGGCGGCTTTTGAAATAAGAGCCCGAGTCATGCAGCAGTAATGGAAACACTGACATGGTTTACTTTTATCCGGAATTCACCGCTTAAGCCTGAATCCACCACGTCTGGAGCGTTCAGGTGAAAGGGACAGAGGAGTGTCTGTGATTAAACTATGGAATGTCTGTGCACAGATGCACATACTGGTGAAACCACAGCCATGTACACATGCACACAACACACACTGTCGCTGAAATCCAACACATTCTGGGTTGTGTGTGTTTGAGACTTGGTAGCAGGAAAGGTCAGAGTATCAATGCTCATGAGGAAAACACATTAGAGAAAATCTACGGGAAGACGATGAGGCTAGACAAAATATGAAAAATACTCTTGACAAAAGTGAAGACAGAAGTTGAAGTTATCTGTCACAGCTGGAGACACACCCTCGGCATCATTAGCGACTTGGTCCCCAGCACTAACTTGAAAACTAATTAGTTTTGTTAGCTCTGCAAACAATCACACACAAACCAAAAAAATGTTTTTTAATCTTGCCTTCACACCGGGAAACAGAGAGAAATTAGATTTTGTGGTGGTGAGATAACAGTACGCCGTTACATCTGCAGAAACGACTGCCTGTGGCCAAATTAGACTTGGAAATATGAGGGTGATATTGAGTTGTTTCATATCATAAAATATGGAGCAGAAACAGCTTTTACATCAGGATGAGGGAAGTTCAGACGTAGAGATAAAGCTCTTCAGACTGTATTTAAAGGAGCTATGTGGAATATCATTTTGATGAAGAAACAATCGACCTTGTCGGATTGTTCCGTTTCTACTGAGCTGATGTTTATGAATGAAGGTAGATTTCAGAGAGTCAAGAGGTCTCCGCTGGCTGTGAAGTGAATATGAATGGAGAATGCTGAGTGGGTTTTGTGCAGAAGTACGGGCCAGGAAAACTTAAGCTAGAATCATCATGTGGTATTCTCGTTTCGAGATGCAGATCAGGCCGTGACCGCAACTGACCTGGAGACAAAAAAAGCTAACTGAAGTCCAAGTCCAAGATGTAGCTCGCTTTCAAATCTTGAATTATAGAAACATAAACAAGGTGCTAGGAGACCTAATTCACTGCTCCACCTGGGACAACAGCTGCTGATTTCCCTGTTCTTCCACTGTGTTTACAGGCGCGTACATTGGTCAACATCACAAAACATGTCGTAGAAGTTGTCAAATTAGGCCAAAGAAAGAAAAAAAATGTTTCAGATACTGTTTGAGTTGTTTTCAAGAAATAATACAAGGGATAAAACAAGCAACTGTTCAACCTGGACACTAAATTTCATTAGCAGTGCCCCCCTTAATTGTTGCCTGGGCCATTAGTTGGTTGACTGGACCTTAGCTACTGCCAAATAAAGAGTACTGAATTTATAAGACTTGGAAGACTTTGGGATTGTCGATGGATTACAAAAAACATCAAGGAAAAAGAAACCAGGTTGGAGATTTTGGATACAGCACTGATTTCAGTACTGATACCAAAACAAAAACTTTCTCCAAAAGTTAATCCCTGACAGAACCCAGTTTTTCAAAAGATGCCAAACCTTTTCTAGTACTAAAGGTTATCTGAACACAAGCATCCGTACACAACAACTCAAGAGCTATTTGATAAAAGAGTGAGTAAACAAGATTGCAACTGACCAGACACTTGGTGTCACCAAAGAAAAGTGGTGAGGTTTGATAAGAAGGCCAACATCTTCAACAGGGAGGAAAACTCTGAGTTTTACACCATCTTGATTTAAGCTGGTAGCGCAATAGTTTAGGTTTGTACTGTGCCTTTAAAGATATTCTCTTTAAATTGTTTGAAGCAAAAATGTGAAGTGAAATCAGTTCTGTCAGAATAAAATGTTCAAGTGCAGTAAGACTGTTGTTTCAACAATTGTAGAATCAGATATCATTGTTGAGCAAAAAAAATAGTGCCAGTCGCCTAATCTCTAATGACGCAGCCGTGAGATTAGACTGGGCAAAGCATTTGAAATAACGGTTAACTTCCCTCTCCACAGCCTCCATCACTGGACTTGGCTGAAGGAGAAGGAGCTGCCTGACTCAAAGTCTTCGCCAGGCCTCAAAGTGAGTCACAGATTGTTGTGTCTGTCGGCCCAGTTTTCCAGCTTGTGATCACGGCCAAGCGTGGGATTTGAAAGGACGTCTGACTTTCTAATCTTCACATCTCCTCTCTCTCTCTCTGTCCTCTTTGTTTTCAAAGACACCAGTGAAAACCTGGAGCTCGCAGGAAGGGGTCGCACTTCGAGACAACAGTCACAACTCTCTGTAGAACCCAGAGGTTGGTGGGAATTTACAGCATAAAGGTGTTAAATGTTCCATAATTGTCTTTTCTTTCATTTTTAAACATCAAGTATTCAAAATAAAAAGCTGAATCTGTTGATGGGACACCAACAGTATATTTTGTAATAGTACATTTGATAAACTATAATGGAAGTGTACTTGAGCCAGATGCCTGCTAACTGGACAAGTCTCAGTGCAATTGCCTTGCATAGCCATATATGGGCTGGAGTTGTCTCATTTGGTAATTGGTTCAGTCATTATCATCTGATTACACTGGATAATCATTCTGTCGCTAGTATGTGTAAACATTTTTATTTCTTTTTTGGCTTTTGCTCCACAGTTAATGGTATTTTTGCTTGTAGCCTCACCTGGCTGCATTATCGTCCTAGGGTCCTAGGGCAAAAAAATTGCTGTGGGCCCCCTTGTTTGTAGGAATAGTTTGATGTTTTGGGAAACCTAGATAATTACTTTCAAGTTCACTACGTAGATGAAGTTAAAGCTAAAGAGACCAGAGGGAAACAGCTAGCCTGCCTGTTAGCCCCTCTTAAAGTTCTCTATTTACTTTAAACTAAATTTATTGAGATTATAACTATTAAATCAGATTTTAAATCAGGACGACAACTACTACAAATAATAAATAATAAAAACAAACTCTGCCACACTGATGACGACAAACCAAATTAATACCCAAAACAACCCAATAAGTGTTTACTATGTTTACAGCGGTTTTAGATCCAGAAACCAGCCTCGAAGCCGGGCTTCATCTGGACACAGAGTTCAGCACCTAACTTCTTTCCTTTACTTGCCACAAGCTGTCTTTTTCTACTATAGTTAGCATGCTAACAAGCTAGCCCCATCCCATCCTGTCTTGTAAAACCACTTATGTATAGTGCAGCCACCAGCATCCAGAGAGAAGACATGTGCCGCCCAAAAGACGATTCTAAGACCTTGTCTTCTAAATGCAACAAACCATTACTGCTAATGTTAGCTAAGTGTAGCTATAGCAAAACTTGCATATAGCACCTTTAACGCCTTTTTATACTGCTTTAGTGGTATATGCCCAACCAAAGTATTCAGTGGTGATTCATTGAAACCATCACTTTATTTCATGTGTCAGCTGTTTCTCCTGTTAACGCTGATAACTACTGTCTCTTCCCCTTCAGACTCGGGGCATCAGCCACGAAGTCGCCAGAGCCAGCTCGACGATCGGAACTCCGCCGGCCGGCACCAGACTTCGGGTCCTCCTGCTCAGCTCATATTCCTGGTTGCCATCTGTAAGGTTTATAGCTTTCAGTCTGAGGGAACCACCACCTCCACCCAACCTCCACCACCACTACTCCCCGACTCCCAGGAATGGATCAACCTGATTGGACCACACAGGCCAACCCTACCTTCAACCCTCCCCTCTTAAAGGAGCACTTTTAAAAAAAAGAAAAAAGAAAAAAGAAAAGAAACACTGACAACTTCTCTGAGTGAGAGAGACGGACCGGCTAAGCCTTTGTTGTTGTTGTTGCTTTTTTTTTGACTTTGCCAACTAGTGTGATTTGACTTCTGGGTGGGTGCTAACGGTCAGCACCACCTTCCTGGAGGTAAAGGAGTCTTTGTTACCTGTTCGCCTCGCTACTGTCCACAGGTATGCAGATACTATGTTTATTTGTGTTTTTGGCAAGTACCACATGCATACATGCTTTTTGAAAACATACACAACTACACAATCAGTACCACTTTTAGCTTGAGCGCAAAGAAGCAGCACAGCAAAACTTCGAAAGTTCTGAGACTTTTAACAAAAATTTTGTGTTCAGGAACATCCCTCCTCCCCTGTCATGTAAATATGATTAAACCAAGCGTCAAGAGTGGGAAAAGGAGGAAGATCTGGGGGAGCGACAAGTCACATGGACGGGCCGATGGAAAAGGAAAAACAGAAGGATGTTGTTGTTAGAGACTGTTGCCAAGGGCTAGTGGAGATGCGTGGACATGGTAGCCTTTTGATGACTTAACCTTTCCTCTCAGGTTAAAAAAAAAAAAGGATGGCAGACTCAGAGACCCTTGTTGAGAGTTTTTTTAAAAAAGAAAGAAAGTTTAAAGAAGCACTCCATCTTTAGTGTTTGGATAGGGGCGCTTTAATGATTGATTAATGTATTTGTTTTTTTAATAAAATCATGAATTCAATTGTATAAGCCAACACGTGGTGTACAGTAAACATTTGAAATGGTTTAGGGAGTCAATATATTTTAAGCAGCAAAATATATTTTCCTATTTATTGTGAAGTCCTTTTTCTGTTCTGGTTTATCTGTAGGTACAGTACAGTAGAAAGCCAACAAGACGCAGAACCCATTAAAGTTAGCTCATACACTTATCTATTTGATACAATCATACAAAACACACTGAGTAATAGTTTATGTATCTGCTGATTGATGGCTTAATTTTTTTTTTTTAACAAAGTCCAGGAAGAAAGAAGAAAAAGAGTCTGATTTGCTATCAGGGTGTAGAAATTTATATTTGTGTTTACACAATCTAATGTCACAAATGTAGTTTTTACGATACTATTGCTTTGTGAATCACTGTCATAACACAAGTATTGTAAATAATAGAGGCGAATTATTTCCAAAGTTCGTGGGATGTGTCCATGTTACATGAGGTTAAAAATAATGTTAGTCTTTTTTTTTTTTAAAGCGAGGGTTATCTTCCTCAAGTAAAGCAGCACAAATTTTCTGTGGCTAAAAAGATGTTTCCTTGAGACAGTGACCGAGCAGGTACCGGGGTTGAGGGCGCAGATTGTAGTCTTTGATGTCGGTAGCAATAATACGCAACTGGTTCTGAAGTATAAAATAT
>BRZM01002337.1:0-78607 GCA_033238685.1 Lates japonicus | reverse complement strand
AAAGAGAGGACAGAAGAAAGGGTGAGGGCAAGGTACAATGAGACAATTAGAAAAACATGGTGGGAGAGAGAAATGGAATAAACCGAAGAAAGAAAAGTAGAGAGTGTTGGAAAACTGTAGGAGAGGTAAGAGTGATGAAGAGGAGACTGAGGGGAGAGAGATGTGGCTGCCAGTCACTTCACTTCTCTCCTTTGTCAAACTTGGGCTCTTGCTGCCTTCAAGGCTCAGACATAAAATGGTGTGAATCGGGAGGAAAACAGGGAATTGAGAGCTCCAGGGACATTGAGGAGAAATGGGAAATTGCAGCGTGAAACTCAGAAAGTTTGAACCTGAAACTGTCTGACTAAGAGAACCTGACAAATACAACTTTGGTGCGTAATAGGACACTGAAATATTCACAAACCCTGGTTTGCCCACAGCATGAAATAAGTATGAGATGGATGCATTTGGGTATTCTGTGCTGAAATGCTACACTAAACAGAGAAAATCTTTTAGGATTTGATATTGTGTCCTCTGTTAGCAGGTATGCACTTCACCTGCAGTCCCCTTATGCAACACACAGTGCATCATTTATTAGCATTTTTTGCCTTTCATTTTGAAATGATCTGCATTTCTTTTGAAGAGGTTTCCTGATGTTGACTGCTCAAAAAAAGCAGAAAAAAAACTTCACCTCTGCCAAATTCTAACAATGTAACAGGCTTTTAGCAAATCCTCATTTGCTCTAACTCGGGCCAAGGTGTTTTATTATATTACCAATATCTAATTTCAATCTTTTTTTCTATATGGTGAAACAGCATTAGAATTTTATGTAAGATTAGGACATACTGTATCTTTAACTTTCATGTCAGGTTGTGTCAAACATAGTTACTGTAAAAAAAAACTGTTTAGGCCTCAGGAGTGAGTAAATTTTGGTGACTTTTTGGCTGGTCCTCACTTTCTGATACACCTTCAAAGGGCTGTTGGAGGGTTATGACTTGGTTTTAGGTTCAGACCAGAATTAGGTTTAGGTTAAGGTTTGGCTAAGGGGTTGGGTTGGGGTCAGGCATTTAGTTGTGATGGTTAAGGTTAGGGTAAGGGACTAGAGAATGCAGTGTCAGTGAGTGTCCTTGCAAAGACAGAAGTACAAATGTGTGAGTATGTTCCTCCTGTCTCAAAATGTAAGCTTCTCATACAAAATTTAACTTGACAGTTAGTAGCCTTTGTCAGACAGTTAGGCAGCCAGTGGCTTTCCCTAACCCAAGGATTTTCCACTATGTTGAGCTATACAAAGCAGATAAGACACTGTTGAAAACAAACACATTTTCCACTTGAAAACTGTTAATCTCAAAATAAGGGAATAAGGGCTTTCTCCTAAAGCCCTGTTGACAAACTGTGCTACATTTACAAATCCAACTTTGACTAAAGAGTTCTTTGAACTGATGCGGCAGTAAAAAAATGTTATTTTTATATATATATATATATATATATATCGTATATCTGAAATGATCCTTAGCCTCAGCTTCTGACGGCACATCAGTGTCCATGCTGGATTGACAGTGGGGGTGGCAGGGACTAGCCCACGGCAGGGGAACAAAGTAAACAAACTTGTGCTGGGAGCTATAGCCTCGCTCACAGGCCATGGGCAGACAGTGTTTTGGTAGCATGGTTGTTGACTACACGAGCATCAAAACTCACCAAAATGACATTTGCAAGATATTCAACTGTTTAATGTGGTTCAGCTGACTAGCCAATTCCCGATCAAGTGTGCAATCTGACCGGTAAATACCCAGTGGATGTTTGTGTGGTTAACTGTGCAACAAGTGACAAATTAGTGATGGAAATATCCACTTATTTTAAATATACAATAAACAGTACAGAAATCATAGGATAAGCATACCTGGCAGATAGAGCCGGGATTCTGTTACACCCTTACATTCAAATTCTGTCTCTCCATGTTCATCTAACATGCAACATGATTTACAGTTTTAAGGGCGACCAAAGCTGATATGAATGATGGTGAGAGATAACAAAAGCGTGGAACACACTGTTCTGTACTGTGAAGAGACAAGGGAACACTGATATAATCTCCTCTTCTCTTGTCCTCTCCATATATCTGCACCTGCTTTTGTTCCCATGTGCTATATTTGTATATCTGCTAAATTTTGTCTGCAGAACGTATTCATAGCAAGATTGAATCCTGCTAAATCAAGAAGCAGTGGGATGCTATGTTCTGCCTTTTTTGGGGGCCTTCACATTCTCTCATAGCCTCTTAAAACAATACAAAAACCGCACAGAGAAAAATACTCACACCTTGCACGCAGCGTAAGATCAGACTGAGGTTGTTCAAGGCATGATGGGAAAAATAATCCTAATTGGGATCATAGTTAAAGTAGTTGCATACATTTTCTGCACATACCTTTAGTAGAGGGAAACATGTTAGCACTATTTATAGGAAACACAGAAGATTTCCATGTTTATTTTCCCATCATGTGACTGGTCGGGTAACCAGCAGATAGGAGGGAATCCTTTCTTTCCATCACAGAGGGACGCTTGTCTGATCTCTGCTGTTAATGACTGTAAATTGAATATAGGGCCGAGCTGTGGACACTCACAGACAGACATGCACTCTTGTTTGTTTGCATGTAAAGGAAAACGCATGCTTATGCTGTACGCATTTTTATTTATTTTTTTTTCACAAACGCTGAGGCCTACACGCAAATGTCCACCTCATGGGTCAGTGAGCTTTGATGGAGAGTCAGGTCATGGTGAACTGGAGGGGGGGCCCACAGATTAAGGGAAAGAGGTGGCGTCTCACTGTGGGTGGCTCGGAAGCAGCCTCCAGTTATTTTATTAGCCAGACAGAAACACTGCGGGATGCTCTCTAATACCACCGGTGATTTACACGGATTCAGATGCACACGCACACACACAAACAGCCTCCTTTTCTCAGGCATACACAGACCACAGCACACATGCTCAAAAAACACACACACACACACAGACTGAACCTTCTTGACAGCCCTCTCTGTGTGTGTTTCTTGCAGAGCAGCGCAGAGATTAGCCATTATTTCACATCAGCGAGGCTGGCAAAGTTTAAAGAGAGTTGTTACTGTTATCTTTTTTTTTATATATATATATTTTTTTGGCTTTTTCGCCTTTATTAGATAGGATAGTGGAGAGGAGACAGGAAACAGGGAGAGAGAGTGGGGGAATGACACACAGTAAAGATCCGGCCAGACCGGGAGTCGATCCGGGGACCAGCTGCTCAGGGCGCTTAGGCCCATGTGGTACGTGCCCCAACCATTCAGCTATGGGGGCACCCTGTTACTGTTATCTTGACACATAGAAAACTAACTCCCCTCTGCCCCTGCACTGTGTACTTACTGCATTGTCTGCATGCATGTGAGAGCACACATAGTTTCACACAGGAGAACAAGTCAATAAAACAATGTCCTGTGGGCAATTTAAAGCAACAGGAAGAAATAATCACTTAGTGTCATGCTTTCACTTGCAGGGGTTGGTTACAATAGTCTGTGTACAATATTACACCTATATGTTACCATTTGATATATTGTACCAGAGTTCTGTTGAATTTTAAATATTTACCTGCCATCTGACTATGCTGGAGTTTTCCTTATTATTCACAGTTTTATTTTTTGTTTTGTTTTGTGAGCACTGAGACGTGCCCAGATCCCTAAGACACCACCTTTTGATCCGAGAGTTTGTGATGGGTATTTTCTGACTGTTTGACTAAATGATTAATTGATTAATTGAAAGAGTAATCGATAGCTTACCTGATCCATAGTTGCAGACTCCCTCAACCCCTGAGTAAACGTCTTTCTGTGGCAAAATTCACAGTGTGAATTTCCATTTGCCTAACAGAAGAACATGGTGGATTAAACAAGCAGTGCCAGAGAAAATGTCACCTTGTCCATAAACCCAAACTTTATAAACTCCAAGGTAAAAGATAGTGCTGGCCAACCGTTAGACTGACAAATGATTATTACATCTATTAAAAAGAATGAACTTTAGGATTTACTAAACACACGCCCCCAAACACACAAAAACAAAATGACAAAAGCTTTTTGAATGATAGACTATTTTGAATGATATATAGTGTTGAAACGGGCTATGTCAACTTCTACTACTTCTATCATCACTTTTTAATAGTCCGTATTAATCTTTCAAGTCTACCTAAGCCGCTCCAACAGAAGTTATCGTAAGCCCAGAGATTTCAAAATACTTCTTCTGAGCAGAGTGACTTATCTGATGCCAGAGGCTGGGAGACGTGTCAAATGTAGTGAGACGCACCAACCCTTCCTTTGCACCTCTTATCCTCACATGCAGACTCTTTCCAAAAGAACCTCATACCCTACCCAGATTTATCTCAGTTTTATTTGGTGTTTTTTTTTTTTTTTTTTTTTTTTTTTTTTGCCTCACTGTGACCCAGTTGCAAAGGTAATCTCGGTGAAAGATCCTCTCCCTTCTCAACTCTCTGTCCTACATATCAAGTATGCCACTCTCAAAACATTTCGAGCATGATATGTTATGCTACAGTGAAAATATACTGCTCTTGAGGCATTGTCAGGCTTCACTCACATGTCATGACTGGATGGTTTCATCCTTATCTCTCTCAATTACTATTACAACAAGCACAGAGAGCCCGGTAAAGTGACCCTGCAATGGGACCCTTGAATCAATTTCTCATGCATGAGTCTTATTCAATATCACTTCCATTCAATATCGATAACCCATTAAAGGCTCATTGTTTTCAATAACTGACTGAATAATGTGAATGAGCTCAATTTCTGCCAATTGTTCATGCATGACACAGGTTCAATACAATTACTCATTCTCCTGAAATCTTCACCAGACTTTCACAGCTCATTCAAAACACCTCCACATTCCTGATGAGGTATTTGATGGTTTCCATCTTCCCACTTATCTTACACTCAAACTTTCTGATGGGCCAACTGTGCCATCAATAGTGAAACCACTGGCCAGGGCCTTTATTTGAAACAGGCTAACGTTAGACACAGGCCTTTACTCCTAATCTTCCCTGTTTAAAAACTATATTTTCACGTTTCAGTACAAGGCCTCCATGTTTTCTAATCAGCTCTCATTTTAATTTATTGTTGCTGATGTTTGCCATTAATGCATTTTCATTAATAAAACGCTTCAAGATCATTTACATTTCTGTAGCACTATTTCCGTCTGTACAACAACAGCATTGTGTCATGCATTTTACATCAAAAACCTACCAGGAACCCGAGAGGCTGAATTATGCTGAGTTTACTATGTCAGTCATTATGATCTGTACTTGTTTATGATGGACACATAAACACAGCTTTTTACTTGGGGATTCATGGTACAGTAAGTTCATATCCATCCACCTGTTTTTATGTTCATTTTAAGGCCAGATACCCATCATGTTTTCTACATTGTTTTCCATCATTTCAGGTCTGACTGGTTTTCTTTTAATTACATCCACGTAGTGTGCCCTCTTCTTCTGCAGTGGTTGAATGACACCCAACCGGAGAAATAGCTTCACCAGCTGTTTATCACACTAATATTCACATAACTGCAGTGGACAGAAATGGACATGAATCATGATCAGAATGGCTACACTGAACATGTAGATAGGTTGACAACATATTTTGAGCTCAGTGTTCTTCCTCAGGCAGCATGTTGCACTGAGAGAACTTTAATATTACTCTTTTCCTGCAGGTGCACTTGTGTTTATGCATTTGCATCATGAAACATTAATACATTTTGCTAACAGTAATTAAAAAGCAAACTTCAAGACACATAGTTGAAATCATCGACCCGGATCACGATTTTAACCTGCATGGTTTGAGACATATCAGACAGGGAACCAGAATGGGTGTATTTAAAGTGTCAAAGGGGAAGAGAAGGCCCCAGTGCAGACGTCTAAATCTGCCTCTGCTGCAGTGGAAGGCCATGCTATCCAAAGCCTCCATGATACATGGCCAAGAAGCTTTAGCAACTAAGTGCACCTCCACCCAGGGGAATTAGAGAGGGAAGAGGCCTCTAAGAATGATTCTGGCAGGTTCTGAATTATTGTCTTTTCCTAGCTGGCTCCCTTTGCTCCCCCATCCCCCCACCCTGTGGCTGTGAATACAGCCAAATCCCCCTTGCTTTGCCTGGTTGGCTGGTATATTTCGACCATGTAGAAAAGCCCCGTAGAGGTTTAACGGATGATTTTGTCTGACTCAGAGAAACCGCGCATGAGGATAGCGCCAGGCAAAGAAGATGTGATAGTAATAACAGTAATAAGAACAGACGCCGCCAGATAAACATCAGTCTTAGTACCTGCTGCTTTCTGTTCTGCTTTATCATAGGTGGGGATGCTGTGTTCTAAATTAAAGTTTACAGATAGAAACAGACAGATGAACCAGCAGAGAAAAAGAGGGGGAAGTTTGAGTGCTACATCTCCAATCAGTATGATCTATAATTTCCAGCAGCATTTTGAAGCTTCAGCACTGCTTCTATCAGTTCCCAGTAGAGGAAACTAAACTGAATCGTCTCTTAGAATCAGAATTTTTATAAAAACTGCATTGATTTTACTGTACCTGAGAGAGAAATTATTTCATCTCACCTCAGGCTCTAAGTACCTGCTTTATAGAAGGCACTCTCCAAGATAAACTTTTTAATTTGCACTCTTGCACAGGCATTATGGATATATCTGGAAAAGCTCCTTAAATGTTTTATAACTTCTCCATTGCAAATGATACAGAGGTTTTATATTCCAATAGCCTTGGAGGTGAACAGAAATTGGTGAAGGAGGCTGTGGGCATTTAGGTTGGGATTGAGTTTTTTTAGGGACGAGCAAGTGTGTGTATTCGTGTGCATCCTCCCTTGTGTGCATGAAAAGCGTGCAAGTTCAAGAATGCGCATGTTGTCAGTGGGTACGGACTCATCTCACCTCCTTATTCATGCATTTCCCCCTATGCAGCACAGTGCCTCCACATGAAAGGAGCTATCCTAATTGGAGACTGCTTTCTATGCAGGTTTCGTTCCACGTTGCCACCTCAAGAATTCACAGAAAATAATAATAGCACGGAGCAGTAAAGGGAGAAGGATGTGTGTGTGTGTGTGTGTGTGTGTGTGTGTGTGTGTGTGTGTTTTGTGCTCGTGCTATGGACCTGTGGAAACAGAATGAGAGCGAAAGAAACCGAGACAGAAGATGTGATTATGGCTAAACTGTCCTTTTCCATTTTCGATCTGACTGATTCCATTATCTTGACATAATCCGTCCAAGATCTGCTTATTCTCCACTCCAGCTCTGGAAATTTCACAGTGAACGAACCAGTTTCTGTCACTGCATCTCAATCAGGTCATTGGCTTACTCTTCAAGGACGAGCGTGCTCAGCCACCGCTAGATAAAAGCCGACCTCGGGGCCCTGTACAGCTTGACCGTTACTTGAAGACATTGATTATACAACTCATTTGCTTGCTCATACTGTACATGTATTCTCCTCTTCCTTCTCTCTGCACACAAACACATTCCAAACTCTCCCCGCCCTCCATTTCTCCTGCATCTCATGCACCTTCGGGAAGTTGGCTGTCGGTGAGATTGCCTGGAGCTATGGTCATACTGGGCCTCTGAATAGGAATTCAGCTTAAGGGTGAGCTAAGGTAACGGATTGGTCTCTGCAGCTTAGCACGGGCCAGGTGCTTGGTCAGATATTGGAAGAGATTTTAATGTGGTTTGCATGCATGAGAACGGCAACCCATCCACCCAGAAGATGACTTTGGCTGGCATGGAGAAAAGACCAGAAAACAAGGAAGGGTTGGGAGGGTGGAGCGGGATGGATAGTTGGTGAAGAGGAAGGCTTAAAAAAAAGAGAGAAGAGGGAATTTGCAAATGACTGGAGAGAAATAAGAAAAAGTCAGGGAGACTGGCATGGTTTAAAATGAGACAGAGAAGAGGGGCAAAGGAGGGTGAGGGCCTGAAAGAAAGACACTGGAAAGAGGCATAGAAGGAGAGGAGAAGAATGTGAATAAGGCAGCAGAGAAGGAAGAAAGAATACAAGGAGAGAAAAAAAAGAGGAAGATTGGGGAAGCGTCTGGTTTAAAGATGAAACACAATGAAAGAATTTCACCAGAGGCATGGATTGTCTATCCAGAACATTTCCTTTTCAGCACCATCAAAGACGGCAAAACTTGCCGATGCTGCGCTTTTTATCTCTCCATTCTCGCTCTCTATACTTCTATTTTGTTTCTCTGCACAAGACCTCTGAAATGACTGACATTCAAGGGTGACCTCATTGTAGTTTTCTTATTCTACTATTTTTCCTCCCATAAAGCAAGCTTTGCTGTCTCATGCCAGCAATATCCAGCGAGCGCTGTTGTGAAATTGCACTGATCTGGGACAAAGATTAATCTCCTTATCTCTTTTAACAAACCCAAGCCCAAGGGTGTGCATATTATTAGCTTTAAGACCTTTACGGTTTAATATTGCTCCAACAGATATGACTCCTCACCACAGACAAAGACTTGGTGATATATCTTTGGTTCCATGTGACAAAGAAATGGTGGTCTTTTCTGCGAAGCCCATCAATCATACATGAGCAATTAGGCAGCAGAAGAGAGACGGGTCAAAATTTAGAGATTATTAGATGAGGGGGTGCTTTCTAATGGCAGTCTCTTGACGGGGGGGGTTTGATGAGGTGCAGCTTTCTCTCGCATTTGATGGTAATTTGTGTACCTTTTATCGGCTTAGCTATAGACAAATACACCTGCTGATTTATCTGTTATGCTCTCTAGCAATGCAACCATTACTGTGGTGACATATGAAAACTGAAAGCAGTTTCACTGAGTGTGTGAACAGATGGTTGGATTGATCACAGGCAGCAATCATCCCTCCTGACAGATACAGGCATGTGAATGTTATTCAGTCTCAAAACAACAGTCTGAAATTGTTATAACTCTTTGTTATGACTCTAAAAACCTCCACAGGAGAGATGTGAAAGTGCTGTGTAGTAATTAAGCCAAAATTACTTTTCTGAATTTGCTTTGTTATGATTATAAATCAACCAACTTGTCTATGATTTTTTGCATTGTAATCAGAGTAAAATTAGTATTTTCATTATCAATCAAAACTATAATCTGCTTCACAGTTTCCCCACATCCTGAGATGTAACTCTGTCTCTTTGAAATTACATTTATACACAATTTAACTGCAACAGCAAGGGACAGGCTTGTGAGATGACTTCAGTTTTGATTGCAGTTTTTGTTTAGAAAATGACTAAAAAGATTGAATATCAAACAAATTGTTACAAATTAGTATTCTGTTAATCAAGCAAGCGATTAATCTTCGTTTTTTTGTGCTCAATTCATTTGTAAAGGGTTGTTACGAAGTTCAGATTCATCAAATTTGTAATGACTTAATAGAACAATGGTTTGTGGAGTCTGTTGTGTTGTGTTGTGTTTTTTGTCGGGTCAGCTGATAACAGCCCAGTAATCTGATTTTGGTGATCTGCAAGTTAAACAACATCCAGTTAGTTAAACTGGGAAAATACTGTTGAAAAGTTCACATTTACACATCTATATTAATAGTTGTTTCAAAGACATATCAGTGTACATTAGTTTATATTGATCAGGCTCTCCATAATCCCCTTGACACAAATCTTGGCAAAACACCTCCTAACACTACTCTATAAGTTTATTGTGCATGTTTACAACCACAGAAACAGCAATTTCCACCCACAGAGTGAATTAGTCTATTCTTAGAATCCAGCTGGTAAAGGATCTGAAACTGGGGATGCAGACAGCATGCTCATCCCCACAATCCGATCCCCATACAACTTTTTACTTTGAAATTTATTGTCAGTTCTACCTTCATAACCTCAAGTTCATATAGTTCATCCAGCCCCAAAACCTGTCAATCATCTTGATGTGCTGTCTACCATGAAAATGCATCTGGCCTGCAGCTGAGGTAAGCAGCATCCATAAAGCCATCAGAGTTGTTCAAGAAGCAGATGGTGAACAGAGGCAATCGGCAATAAAAACAGCAATGTAAACGTTGACTAGTGTTATTTCGACTTCCAGCGTAGCGGCATCAATAAAATACACATCCACAGCAACTGGTATACACCCAGAAATGTTCCAAACATTAGAGAGAAGACTATTAAAAGAGGCACAGACATGCATCATGTAGAACTATTCATCTGCTAGAAATGTGAAATATGCATACAATTCAAATGGAAGACGTTCTCCTGCATAAGCCATTAAAATAAATCATCAGGCACAAAACTGCAATACCAGAAAGACTTAATCCAATAACTGCATTTACATGTAATTGTATTTTCAGTTAAGATTTATGGAACAACCATCACATTTCTGCATCTCAGAATCTGGTTCTATTCTAAAGCTTGAAGTCTTCTGCATCATATTATAGGCTCACTTTTTTCTTTTCCCTGCCTCTATCTCTTCTTCTAATAACATCCTCCCAACGCCTCTGGAGTCACAGAGGCAGAGAGCTCGAGAGGCTCACAGATAGCAAAACCACCATCTCTGTCCAAAAGAAAGAGTTCCTTCATCACTCAGAATACCCTCCACACCCAGGGGCACCTGCAAAGATTTTCTACTCAAAAACTTTCCTGCACTGACTTTGCAGTGAATATGAGCCATCTTTCACTTTCTCTCCATTTCTCTCTCCCTTACTCTTTGCAGTGTAGTCCAGAGTTAAACAGCCATCAATAATGACATTAAAACCACAGTAGTAACGTGCAGAACATTTTAAATTCTCAAAAATGTGATTTGCTTGGTTGTTTGAGCTTCACTGTGCAGAATGATGTGTGAGCAAAGATCTAAGTGTAAGACATAAATGTACAAGCATGATTTGTGACATTACAGTCACAATATGAAACTTACACAAGTGTCATGTGGACATTTGAAAACTCCAGTAAGCACAAACTGAGAACATCTAGTGTTTAGCTGTTAAACCTTCAAAATTAACAATATCCCATATTAATAGATTCTGGAAGAATAGCACATTATTTTAATATATTGTAAAACATGTCTGGATGTTTTATAAAAGAAAAATAAAATGTTATTATTTTTTTCAGTGGCAGATACAAACACTGTACAGTAGTTCCAGAAACTAGTAAGGAAAACAACAGGGTCATGTAGGTATAATGCTGCTTTTGTTAGGCTGCTTGTGCTGCACAAAAATAGATATGACTTAATTATTACTGGGATATTAAGTGGACGTCTGGACGGCTGCTAAATAAAGGAACCATACGTTCAGAAGTTTCTATTATGATAATTTTTCATTCATCATCATTTTTAAATTTTGACACCCACTTGACAACATTTTGTGAAATAAATATCGGTTATTTGAATGTTTACTTAAGTGAATTATTTGCATTTTTCCACAATTTCCATAAGGGGAAAAAAAATACATATACTTCTTACTGTAGCTTCTTACTAAAGACACAAAACTCCCCCTTTAACTCAACTTTTTTTTTTTCCATATGCACTTTTAATTAAGCTGAGCTGGTGCAGTGTCAGATGTTGAGGTAATACAGATGTCATCCAGCAGAATTGGCCAAGTGTCAGGCTGCTTTGCCACCTCATTGGCCTCAATCACAGGGGGTGAGACCACAGAGCGAAAGAGAGAGGGAGAGAGAGAGATGATAAAAAAAAAGGAAGACTTACAAATCCCAGCACTTACGCTCCATTCCCACAGAGCCCTGAAATAAAACTTGATTTGTCAACTTAAATTACATTGGCTTCTTACAAGAGACTTTTCCCAACTGACAGAGGAGGAAGTACGCTCGTGATAATGGGCAAAGGAAATAAATTGACATTTAAATAATCCTAATCGCTTTCTCAGGGAGCCCAGTGGTGAGCATCTCAGGGGCAAGGCGGCATAAAGATAACACAGCCTGTCAGCGCTGTTAAAAGTGTGGGGAACACTCCTACTGCTGTATCTCCCATCAAATGTGTGCCAGCTGAAACCCCAACTGAGCCCTCTCGACCTGATGCAAATGGAGGAAGAAATTTGAGAGCGCAGGCATGAGAGAGGGTGGAATAAAACGAGTGAGAGATAGGAAAGACATATCCAAAGAGAGGAAGAATTTAGGGCAAGGGGAATATTGTTGCCTCACTGAAGTCACTCTGCATCATAAACAGGGTGAAAAGTTTGGCGAGAATTGTTTTAGAAGTTATGATAATCATTCCTTCAAAAAGCTTTCAGGGATAATGTTATTGCAGCATTAAAATGCATGCAACTTGTCACAGTATCTCAGTGCAGTTTAAGCGACTCAATGTCCGCTGCTTACAGTGAATACATGCATTTTAGAGTAGGCACGCCAAATTGCCTCCATTACACCGTGATTACTTATGGGTATTGCGATTCAAAAGGCAAAAAAGGAACACACTCGCTAATACACATGCTGTCAAATTACGGCCACCAGGAAAGCAGACGAGTAGACAGTCTGACAGAAGCAATTGCAGGAGCAGTAGCTGTGACAGGAACTGCACTTCCTCTCTTTTTCCACCCACATCACTCAGGGCCAAAACAGGCATCTGAGGCTTCTCAGAGTTTGATCAGATTGCACAGATTAAAAGTCTCTACAAGACTGCTGTCCTCGCCCAATGTTCAAGGTCAGACTCCCGCAGGAAAACCTATAATGGACCCCTGCTGGCAGGTGTTTTTTTTCCCTTTTCAGATTTTCTAAAGTTGAAGGAGGAGCAGTTTTGGTGCCAAGGAATCACTGAGGTGTCACAGTTTTATCCTACCAACAGCACAAAACCCAAAGATAATCAGTTTGATATCATACATGACCACGAAAAGTTAAAGCAAAAAATGTTATGCTCACTACTGTTGTCACTGTAAACTATACACTGATACTGAAGTACAATTAAGGCAATATGCTAAAAATACATTCAGTTGCCACATACTCCCAGTTAGAACTGCAGTCTGATATAACAACTCTGTGATTAACACTTCCCCCACAAAGGTTATAAATTCAGTTTTGTTAAAACTGTTTTAGAGAGGTGATATTTCAACTGTGGTGCTGTTGAATTGTATTGCAATTCACAGTGACGTGTTTTTGTAATATTTAGTCCACCCCATTAATATCAGTAAGGCTAAATACAAAATCTAACATTTTTGACAGGAACTGAAAACTACTGGCTTTGCAAATATGTGATTTACTGCAGGCTTGTTGTATTGCAATGCTTTAGTTTCAGCTAGGCAGAGCTAATAAACTGGTAACTGAGTATATCATCTTTCATAAAAGCAGGAATGACATGGGGACACTTTTTCTCTCGATTAGACACTGACAATGACTGTGCATTCAAACTTAAAATGGCCTCCTGTATATTTAAGTTCAGTGACAAAGCAAGAAAATGGTGTGACATGTTTATTTGAGGAGAAAAGAAAGCAAAAAGTAAATGTGGAGCATAGGGTGGTGGAATGTAGAAGGTATTTAACTTTGACAACAGAGACTGTGGTTCCTAATAGCAAATGCTTTCTTTTAAAAAAACAACTGCAATTTCTCCTTAATCCTAACCAGGTTTTAGTTGCTCCCTCTTAGCCATACCTTAACCATAGGGGAGGAAAACCATTAAATGCTTATGTGTCATTTTCAAAGGCAGAGACAAATGACCTATCTTGTTGTTCAGGTATGGAGACCTGTTGACCTCACAGTAATGCCCTTGAAATTTGGTGAGAAAATCATCATGTGTGATTCTGTCGCTGAAGCCTGAGACTTTTAGAGCTCAGTAATGAGCTTTATCTCCAGCAACATGACTCTTGACCTTCTTTTCTCTCTGGGAAAAAAACACAGATGTCACGTAATAAGATTCATTACTTTTCACTCTCTCTCGCTTTCACTCTTCCTCTCTCTCTCTCTGTGACACCATGTCCTTATCCCAACTCCAGCCACCCAGTGTTTGTCTCTCCACCCTCCATATGGAGCTAGAGGTCCCCATCTCTCTTCCTCTCAGGAGTACCATCCTCATGCACCTCTCCATTCCTATTTTCACTATCAGAGGCTGAATCCACTGACAGCTCTCCATAATAGAGAAATCCAATCAGCCTACCCACCTGCACAATGGGAGATATGAACCCAGCCTTTTACAAAGAGATATACAGACACAGAAAAAGGTCTAGGATTAAATTTTAATGTTACAATGGAAAATAAAGGGGTAAAGTGGGATTAAAATTATAATCCTTAAGATTTTCATTATATTGATCTATCAAACTGTCTTCATACAGTAGCTTTCACACACACATAAACACACACACACACACCAGGGATTCATGGAAAATGATGCACGTACTAAAGTTCAACATTGTGGAAAGTACACATTTTTATTTTTGTTTTGTTTTGTTTTTACAAAGCCTGGGCAGCTTGTGTGGATCTGTCCAAAGTTCAAAAAATCTGCCTTCCAGCACCTCTTAAGCTTGCTAATTAACACATATCTTGTCTGTTTGATCTGTACACAAACAGAAATGATAATACTACTTGCTGGAACTATTTCTTGGTGACTAGCAGCCCGGGTGCAGTGACTCTCTGAAGAAGTTACAGCATGTAACTCCTCCATATGGTATGAATTAAACAGACAAGACACAACATGTTAATTAGAGAGATTTAGAGGTGCTTCTAAGTGTATTTTTGAACTTTGGACAGAGTCAGCCAGGCTAGCTGTTACCCTTTGCTCAAGACTTCCTTATTACACAGACATGAGTGTGCTATCATCTCATCTAACTCTAAGGAAGAAAAAAGAGAATAAGAGTATTTTCAAAAATGTCAAGCTATTCCTTTAAGTCTCAACAGTCATATCAAAGCTGTAGTTACTGAAAATGCAGACCAAAATGTTCAGAATGGTGCTGCTTCACATTAAAAACGTTAGACCAGCTAACTACAGGGGGTGCTCTTTTTTGTTTTTGTTTGTTTTTTTTTTGTTTGGATGAAGCAGCCTCTGGAAATGCAATGTATTTTTCAATAGAGTTTAGCATTACTTTGTTAGCACAGCAAATGTTAACTAAAATGGGTCTTCACAACAAGCTATCTGCATTTTCTGTGCTTTTTGTCAGAGGATAAGTTTTAAATATTGCAGTGAGGAATAGAACAGCAAGAAACAGCCACAGTGAGCTGTTAAATGAAGAGCTGCAGGCGACAGGCTCTCACTGCGGTTTGTGCAACACAGCATAACATAAAGACGGAGAACTACTGTAAGCACAGACATCCTCTTTGCAAACTGAGGCATGGGGGTTTGTGGATAATGCGATTTTAATTTTGAGAAACACAAACTATATCAGGCGTTGAGCAATCATGAATATGTCAACTCAACTCATGCATGACAACAAACTGGCTGGCTCATATCTTTCAGTTAGAAGTTGGTCTTTCCTAACACTAATTTAGAGGCAGATGAGCCACAGGGACTGGGACTACTTGTCGGTTATTAGAGGGAAGCCAAATTGATTTCTCTGTGACCAAAATGAAATAATACCAAGAGGAGAGTCATTTTCAGCAATAGGCAGTGCAACTGGCTCTGCAGGACAGATCTGGAAATGTTCTTGCATCAAGAATAGAAGCACCTCTGGGCCTTTTAAAAATGATAATAAACGGTTAAGCTAAGGTATAAAGTTGACTAGGTTAGAAATAAAACCCAGGGAAGATTTTAATGTGTTTGAGGATGGTTTCTCTTTTTCTGAAAGGAGGAAAAAAAAAATATGCAGACCCAGACTCTACTCCACTGAATCAGGAACATTTCAGGGACCTTATCCAGCCATTCTCTATGAAGCTCCAGCTGTATGAGGCATAATGGCTGCCACCATTCATTACTCACTCCACTCTTGCCTATTTTTGATTATTATTCTTCAATAGTCTCATCCTAATTTGAACCATTTGCTTGGCTCTCGAGCTAATTAAACTGTGTGTCACAGTTCTTGCTTAATGCTTACAAAGGGTTTTGGCACACTGTACTGTACAACTCCCCCTCCCACCTGTTTGTATTCAAATCTGTACTCATCTTGGTTTCAGCGTTCACAAGTCAGCACTTTGCTTCATCTTTTAGAAGTTTCAGACCTCGTTTTCTGTCCTCTCATCTTTTTTTTTCCTTCCCCCCCACACGCAGATGAATAATAAATGGACCATCACGGGGATTGCTCTTTCAGATGAGCAGCTGCGTTTTGTGAGTCAAATGCCCTAAATTTTACCCGACATGTATAGAGTCAGTGGCAGAAGTTTTGAGGAAGATTAGTTCTGGATGGTGTGTTAAAATCTTCAGCATTTAGGGCTTGGAAGATCATATCTAGGCAAAATATATTGTGGTTATGTATAAACATGTAGGTTATATTAACTGCAACTAAAAGGTGAGCACCACTATCAATGTATTTGTGTATCACATTTCATCAAACTACTCTTTCAACACTCAGCTTGCTACTTTCATCTGGAGGAAACTGAATGTAGTGATGGGACAATTTCACAATATACAGATAAAAAGCTTCATTATATAATATTACACTTGTCACCACGACCCTGTGACTCCTTCGACCTCTGTCTCTTGCCTTTTCTTTCACTCTCTTGCCTATTGGAGGAACAGATAACACCGCAATAGCTCCATCGATAAAGTGAACTCTTTTTGTGGCTGTTTGAGGAGACCTAAATCGCTAAATAGATCCAGTCATTACGGCCGAGGATTATAGAAGCACATTGGGCCTCGTTCTCTCAATAATCAGTTTGAAGTGGAGCCTTCCATATGTGAATTTCTGATCCCTGTTGCTGTGGTTAATTTTCTATTTAGCAGAAGGTGTTTTTAGCTTTTGGGTGTGTTTTAAAAAGATTGAGTATGTTCAACATTATAAACAATGTGGCTCCATCTGTCAAATCAATGGCCAAAATCAATTATTTGTATATTCCAAGATGCCCCCTAAAAATGTATGACCATTTTGCCAAGCCACCTGCTACAAAAACTGGAGGGCCTCCTCCAGAACTATTAAAAATTTACTGATATGATAATAATGTATGCCATTACATTGTTAACTTTAATTAGCTACAGTAAATACAATGACACTTGTACTATAATACTTGGTAAAAGCGACTGTCAGCGTTGGCAAAAAATGAGAAGCCTGCTATTCCACTGTATCACTGCTAATAAAAACAAAAAAAAGCAAAGACATGTGGATATTAACCAGATTTATCTTTATAAACTTAAAATCCATTTCTTAAAAAAATCTGTGTAATGACTTGAATTGTAAGGTTGAATGGGTGTGATACACTGAATGAGTAATTGCCTATTTAAGAAACTCACTTGGTGAGATCATGGTGATTCATCTTGTGTAAAATGTTAACTTCTCTCCAAAGGCTGAGGCTTTCCAATAATATATATAAGGTATACCAACAATATTTATCACTTTGCCTTTACTTTGTTTCTGTTTTGATAAAGAAAAAAAGAAAAGAAAAAGGAGAGAAAGAAAGAAAACATGAAAAAAATGTGTGTTACCCAACAGTAGATGCATCATACTTCACTGGTGTCTGAATGACGTGACCCATTCATAAATTTTGTATGGCAATGCCACAGTGGACAAAGTGACTTGGTTCTGCAGGGCTTACAGCAAGTCGGTGTGAATAATGACTAATACAAATGTCACCATATGGCTTGCACAAACACACACATGCACACCATCACATCACAGACACACAACCACACAGAAACAAACTCCATTATCTGCACTTTTAAAATAGACGTCCCTTAAACACTGCTGTATATTCTAAACACTTTGACACAACAGAGAAAACAGATGAGGTCATTGCCAAGAAGGCTGACATCATCCTCCCTTCCATTTTATATTCACATTTGAGAAGCTAGGACCAGTGAATTTTTTGCCCTAACAAAATTACTCAAACTATTAATTTATTATCAAAGTAGTTAGATTTTCTGTTGAATAAAAAAAGCAAAGATTTGCAGGAAGAAATGGGGTTTTAAGTAACAACAGGAATGTGCAAACCAAAGGCTGCAAGTCTCATTGAAAATTCACAACATGTTCATCTCCATGTGAACTCTGTCAAACATGAATCTCCTTTTCTTATTTAGGTCATCACCCTTGCGCGGGTAAAAATTCTAATGCTCGCCATCGTGCACGGCAGAACAGACTATCCATGCGCAATATGGGTAGAGAAGCGTGTCTGCCAGTGCATACATCCAATCTCACAGCACTGAAAATAGCTATCATAATGGATATATTCGCTGAAGTGAAAATTCATGGCCACGATAAGCTCTCGTGTAGCGTCTCAGAGTTTTCAAGGCATGAAAGGCCAAGCAGAGGGGTGAGCTATGGGTGAAGTTTTTTCAAACGCAGGCTCAACACCTATATGATGAAACAAACTCTTTGAGGTTGTTCCTCAGCTAATCATCTAAAAAAAAGAAAGAAAGAAAGAGATGCCTCTTCATACTTGTCATGTCATGTCTCATATAGCAGATATACACACATCTTCGTCCCATTACCACACACTCACTAAATATTTCATTCCACAGTATTAGGGGTATTTTTCACATTCTACTTTTTATCTTTTTCATTTGCTTCATGTCCTCAGTTTTTTCTGTGTTGTTGTTTGCATTCTGTCGCAATGATTATTTTTCTTAATAATTCATTTATCTTGTATGCTGACTTCTTTACTTTACTGCAGTTAATTACTTACACATTTACTTGTTTATTTACTTCTTTGAAGGTGCAATGGTTTAACAGGGCTTATCATATTCTGTCCTGCACAAATAAGCATTTCTTGTGTTATTTTTAATTGTTTTATTATGGTGTTCAAGGGTCAGTTCAAACAAATTACAAATTTAAAAAGTACCAAAAAAAAAAAGCACACAGCTAAATTGCTGTCTAACCATGTAGTTTTGGTTTTATGCGCAAAGGTTTTAAGATATTTGCCTTTGAACTTTCTGCCGCGCAAGGACAAGAATGGGCCTTTAAAAAAACAACACCCTGCTTACTTTGAATAATCTATAGACCTCACTGTCAACAGTATTCATGGGGACTGTAAAAAACCCTTCAGTATGTGGTATTTCTGCCAAAACTTACCAAAGTAAAACAGTTCATTGAGTACAAACAAGCCATTTGGAGTTTTCAGCCACTGGCTTTTCCAAAAACAGCATTCTAAGCAGTAAAAGGACAAACCAAACTCTCCCTAAATCCTCTGGGTGTTTTGTCCAGATAAACAAGAATCAAGGTGACTTCTAGCCGTAATGAAAAGATTTTTTGCATTTTGTTTTCTACAAATGAAATGCAGTCGTTTTATTCCAATGCCCTCTCAGGAGAATTTCATTGGTTATATATGCCAATGGCTATCTATAATTATATCCAGAATTTCTTTGTGTTGAGAAATTATCACACTTGGCAAAGCGGACGGGGAGGTGAGGAAGAGGTTTGCTGATAAAGCGCCTCATGGTAAGTTTGCAGCTCTGTGTAGCTGCAGGGAGACAGAGGAATGAATACAAGTATAGAAAGATAATTTATTCATTCACACACTAGGATTCAATCTGTTTACTGAGTTCGAATCTTCTGATTTATTCATTTGCTTTGTTTTGTTTTTATAATAATTATATGATTGTTTTTAATATTATTAATGGTTTTCAAGCCTGTAAAAAATACTCAATGTTCTTATTGTTCTTAGCTAAAACCTTTTCTCAACTCTAGCAACTTGAAACAAGGGGTCACAATCTATTTAGGTTTAAGTTTCTATTTGAGAAGTAAAGCTCAAGGATAAACAAAGAACTTAAACTAAGGATTTGCCAAATAAATTATTTATTTGCTGTTTATCTAAATTCACAGTTTTTTCTCCTTTTTTGTTTGTTTTTTAAAAAAATAATTAATTAAAACAAGAGAAAATAGATAAAAGATTTTTAATGTGGTTACTTTACCAGTGTGGGACGAAACCCAAAATTTAACCAGCTATCAGAATCCAGCCCTCCTGCAGACACTGGGACAGATTAGGACACACAATTACGCATTGTCCCTGTATAACTGTGCACATATTTACACACACACGCACACACACATCTGCAGGCTAACACACACACTGTCTGGACACTGCATAAAACACACAGCCGCATGCCCACACAAAGCACACATAAACAGTGTGTGCCTATGAGACTCGCAATCGAATGTACATTGTGTGACTGAATTACACACTGCTGTACAGTGCTCATGCCACTGAAGAGGAAACAGCACTTTAGTAACTCCTCCACTAGTTGTGCTGATGGGGAAGTTATTGGAGAAACATCTTGTACAGGTCAAGCCTCAGAGGCACCACGACAGATTCACCGACGGGTTTGCCTTAGCTCTGCATTTTTGCAATGCTGGACCCACCCCCATCCTGCTGCCTTTAAAAATTTTTTATCACAAGTAATTGAAGTTTAGCCTTGAGCACTGGACCCAAGGGAACCTCATGCCACACACACATATACATGCACACTTTAAGCTGTTTACTTTGTTTTTATTGTTTTTTTATTTTGTATCTCAGTCTTAACTGTAACTTAACTATAACACCACTTACCAATGTGGAAAAACTTTTATGTCTAACTTTTAAATACTTCTCAGAAACTAGCAAGAGCCTAAGTGTGTTGTGTGCCCAGCGCATCATGTTTACATGCCGTATTGATCCTGTAAAAACAGCTGCCGACACGAAAGGCTATGTGCGGCTGAGTGTTAGTTTGCCATAGATTCTGTGTGTTTATGCAGCTAATTACAGCTAACAACACAGTCACCATCTCTCTGAATCTGCCTGTTTCGAGTCCCAAAGACATGTTAGAGATGCAGCACATTGCTTATATAAACGTATCATATGTTGTATCCTGTGGCCAAAAGACACTCATTGATCTTGTATTAGACATTGCACTGATGCCAAAGTCTCTGTGCTCTAGGTATCTGTCAATGCCACACTCTCCGGGGAGCCCCCCACTCTCGTGATGCTGCTTTGGCTCTTAGACCCAAGTGCCCATTAACATTGACTTGGAAGACTTCACCTTCCTTTTTGTAATGACTCTCAGCATCTCTACTGAACCATGAAGAAAATTATCCCCTCAAACAGGATTTGAGGCTACTCCAGCAGTGCGTCATTCTTCCTATTCCTAGCGGGTAGCATTGTTGGGAGCAAAGGGGAATAAGCTGACAGAGGTGTCGATATTCTGAGACACTTCCTCCCTAACATGACAGCAAATGTCTCTTAATAATACCGCACATGTGTGCTTACATTGTGTGTCTATATCCACACACACAATGTATCCGTGTTCAAAATGTAAATTAATATCTCTGCATATATAGTGTGTATGAAAGTACATTCAGGTTTTCCTAATAAACTAAAAAAGAGGGCTCCATGTAACAACAAGAAGCAACACTCATCTGAGAACTGAAAAACACCTTTGCAAAAGAAGTGTTACGAAGCATAATAATACCATAGCCTTGGTGAAATACATATTGAAGAGTGTGCTGCAGTCAAATTACTAAAATTAACTACACATACCATGAACATGTTGTGTTTTTAAGTCCACGTCCGTCTGTTCACGTCCAGCCAATGGTCCAGAAAGTGGATCTTTGAAAGATTAGAGCGATTAACGGTATGTTTGCCGATTCACTTCGACGCATTGAAGAATGGTAAACCCAAAGCTGTTAAGACTCTTAATTTGGCTAGTACTGTAGCTAAACACAGAGGATTAAGTGGGAATTACACAATAAATTATATATGCACTTTCAAGCTGGATATTTCTACTGTAAGTTATCAATGAAGCAATCTGATCCATCTCCTAAAGTTACATCTTTTGTAAATAGGTTTAGAAAGACAAATTGCCTGAAGCAGACATGATGTGACACTTTTTCAATGAACAGATATGATCTTTCCTGGAGCCTTAAACAAATACTTTGAGTGCCTAAGCGTTGCCATAATAACATCATGTAGGCATGAGCAGAAATTGGAGGCATGCGTCAGTGAACAGTGTTGTAGATATGTTCAGAGTGAGCATTTGTGACCTAAATATATATGTAAAAAAACAAATGTAAGATGGTTAGCATTACATTTCTTTCAAACTATGTTTGCTGTTGAAAACTGGTAGCACTAAACATCATCAGCAATCACTGAAAATGGGGATACCCTCAATGTATCTCAGAGAATTAAATAACAGTTGAATCTAAGCTTTAACAGTGAATTCTATATAAATATTAGCGGTGATGTCCCATTGTTAAGAGTCACTGGAATTCAGTGTAACTTTGTGTTGACTGGCTGAAAATCAGCTTATTCTCTTGGTCTTTAGGCCAGACCTTTTTATTTCA
Source organism: Lates japonicus (assembly GCA_033238685.1). Taxonomy (NCBI): domain Eukaryota; kingdom Metazoa; phylum Chordata; class Actinopteri; family Centropomidae; genus Lates; species Lates japonicus. Next base: position 56,316 of record BRZM01002337.1, on the reverse strand, counting down.
TCTTAAAGGTCAACACTAGTATAATACTTTAATACATTCCCTGTGGAAGGCCGGTTATCATCAAGACGCACAACTGTTTATTATCACAAGAAAACAGATGGACCACTGCTACCAGAACTCTACTGAGTGATCCTCATCAAGATCAATGACACTAAGTGAACATTTTGAGTCTGCGGACAGGCACTACACACACAAAGGACACGCCCTAAACACGAGCATCATGCATGTGTTCTGATCCGCTGACATTCAACACATTTCTGCTGCATCACTAATGGGTACATAAGTTTGTATAAAATCAGTCCAGAACTGTTAGTGGGGAGGCGAACGACAAGCGAAATATCCTCTCTCTCCTCGGGCCAGCTTAATATTACTGCTCAGTCCTTAACATAGGGCTGAGACAACAGCGAGCACCACATAAGTAACTAACTCCTTCCCTTGTCTGTCAACAATGAGGCCTGGCAGCGGCTGAGGGAAAGGCGAGACCAAAGCATACATTATCATTTAGTAGTCTTGTCAACACAACACAACTTTATGCAACCACATGCAGAGTGTTACATTGCGTTTCGTGCATGTATTATGCCAATAATACCATTAATTACCAATTACCATTAAATAAAAAGAATTCAATGCCTGGAATTAGTTTGGTAACAATAAAAAAAAACAACACTGCAAGAATACATTTGAGACGAATTTCTGGGTGGATCCTGCTCAGGTCTTCTTGCTCTCCCATTCTTGTCCCTGTCATTTCTTCCACTCATCTGTTTTAGCCCTCTCTCCTTCAGCCTCTCTTGCATATCTAAATCCTGGCTCCTCCCTCTTCCCTTTCTTCTCTCCTGATTGGTATGAAATGTGTTCTTCCTCCCTGTCTTGACGCCCACCCTCTATTTTCACAGCGGTATCTGTAACCAAGTTATCAGTCTAAAGTCCTCTCGACGTTGTAAACCTGACACTGGTTTTAATAGACTCATTTTCCACAGAATGCAAACAGCCGTGGTCTTTTGAATCATGATCCCAACACACAGGCACTTTGATACATATAGTGAAACACAAACCAAATACACAGACACCAAATTATTGCTCAGGCAAATTCAAACAATAGGTACACTGACACAGTCACACACTTTACAGTCTCGTTTTACTGCTGATTCTGAGCAGCTGGCTGAACCGATATGACAAATATAATAAGTGAGTCAATGTATTATGTATCATATTTGCACAGTAGATTCCAAAACACACACACAAACAGTAGTAGAGATTGTTTTGTCAACTACTGTTTCCAAGGTCCAAAAAGGCGAACTTTAATCTCAACTTTTAAGCCAACATGGATGAGGGGTGTAAAGTGTTCTGGGAATGGAAATTAGATTTAAATTATTCTCCCACAACAACGTTTCCTACTCAGTGTGGCACAGAGACTGTAAACAAGCAGTTGGAAATCATCAAACCTTTGGCTGTAAAAGGCAAAAGGATTTGGACTTTGGAATTTTCATTGATTTCCAACACCATAATTATATGGAACAATACAAACAAAAAGGTTAATGTGAGCCAATTTAATTGGTTCTGTTATGAGAGTTTCATTATATGGGACATAGCTTTATATACTGGGAGTTATGCCTGATTCAGAGACCTTTGCCGTCAGGCTTTGAACTTATGAGGCTGAGCATTTTGTAGTACAGTATACCCACTGGCACTAGTGCCTGCTGATCAGATTTTACAGTTCATTGTTTGCCTAGTTAGCACAGTGCCATTTCATCTGCTACAATATGAATAGCTACGGGTGAAGTCAAGTCAAAATATTATTACGTAGTCCTATATCACATTTTGGAATGTGTTGATGAGGCTAAGGAACTTTCAGTAACTGGTAATCTGTAGAATTACAAGTAATATTAATTGGAATAACATCTTATTTTCAGTAGACAATTTTGTGGCTTGTGCATGTGATCCTAAACATTGTGTGACATTTAGAGTCATTGCTCAGTGCAACAAGCAGTTATCACCGAACACTTCAGCCACAGGGCAGGGATGTTACTCAAACAGACAAACAGCAGATAAATTATAATACAAATGGTTGCACTGCCGATTCATTTGAGTATCTATATGTCTTCTGGTTTTGATTACACAGCTACCATAACTGAAAAGATCAAACATGCCTTGAGTCATTATTTTGAACCAACTTTTGCCTTCCAACAAAGCCACTGCTGATGAAGCGATGATGAAATTAATCTCTACAGTCTGTACTTGTGAATTACTGTAAGTTATTTCTGATATCCAAGAGGAGATTTTGGACTCTGATTGGCCATTTCCTGCTGCAGAAGTCAGAGTGACGACTGGTGCTCTCTCTTTGTCCCGTTCCTTTCTCTCTTCCCTAGATAATCTGTTGGTTGTCCGACTCTGTAAGTCCACCACTACGACAGGCTTCAAGTAAATTCACGCAGCCTTCTCCTCAGGCACGGGCCATCCCTGAGCACCAGCTCCTGCAGATCGAAAGCAGGCTGCTGTCCGCCGGCAATGAGACTGTGCATTCCTATTTCATCAACAACACTGTACCATGTACACCAGATTGCATATGGTGATTTCATTAAGTTATATGTGCTCATCTACACTAATGGTACACACTGATTTCAGAGTTGTTTTATTTGAGTGCCATGCTCTTGAAAATTTCTGGTTACCTTTTTTTTTGCTGATAAGCAAAATCATGAAAGAGATCCAAACGAGCAGGCTTATTAAAGTTGCTTGCATTCGAGACCCTGATGAGTGACCTTTCAGAAGCTCAAACATTTATTTTGCAGGTAACGACTTTCATGCCAATTACACCTAGGACAGAGTAATTTCACTCACCCTCTGCTTTACTGATCTCCTCCTCCTAATCCCATCTCATCTTTGTTTCCCTCATTTCTTCATTTATCTCATCTCATATCTCTTCTTTCCCCCCCTCCTTTCTTCCAGCTCTCTGCATTTCCTCTCCTCTTTTTATCCGCTGCCTTTCACCATTTCACCTGTTAGTTCCGACAGGCATAAGAAGCGCTGTCGGTGTGCAGATGCACTTTCTCCCCGTGGTCACAAGACCATCTAATCAGACCCCCAGCAGCAGCCCTTAGCTCCATGTCCTCCTGCAAGACACTGATAGAGTGCTGCTTTGTTTTCCGCTAGTGTTAGTGTAACCCAATTATACCATCACAGAGCTGACGCAGGAAGCTAAATTAAAATGAATTGGCTTCATTACAGTGGCAGATACCGCTGGGGTGCTTTTAGGAGCCCTATTTAAAGTTACTTGCCTGGTGAAAAACATTCCGATCTGTGGAATGTCATTATATTAGTTTCCAGAACAACTGCAGCAAAGGTGGTGGATATATTTAGCGCCAAAGTCGATTTTGTTTCATTTCCATAAGAATGCATAAAGGTGATGTTTTAAAACCACCTTGTGATCTGCAGAGCCCCTTTAGCTGTCTGTTGCACACTTATTTATTCTTGAGACTGCCAGACAAGTCATTACCACAGCAGAGACAGAGCCAAGGTCCTTCATCCTGCCATTAGAACAACCTGGGAGCTTTCAAGCGAGAAGGTCATGATCTGCATAAATTTCTCCTTCTGCATGCACAACCTGGATGTAACCTGTGATCCATCCTATTTTCTCACTCCAGTGAGATATACCTTCACCTCTGAATATGCAACAGTATTTTCCTCCATTCCTAATGGCGATATCATGGAGTTAATGTAATATAGTAATTTCCACTAGCACAATACTTTGACCCATTCATATTTATAACACTGAAAATGCGAAGTGAAATACCAACCACTATAATAGACACTGGTACAAATAAAGCCTGTAAAGACTTTGAGTCCGATATAATATCCGATTAAAGCCGTAAAAATATTCTTTTCAATTATAAAGAAGTATGCGACAAAAGTACGTAATTAAGTCAGGGAATAGAGTTTTTCGTCATTTATAACACATGAAAAGACAAGAGTCTACAACCCGTGGAAGGTGAGTCATGAGGCTGTATGTAGTCACAGCTGTGCTTGGTGTCTTTATCATGTTCACAACCTAACATTTGACAATTAGCACTCCACACAAAGTACAAGCTGAGGCCAATTTGTTGTCACTAGTTTACTGACAGGTCAACAAATAAAAATGGTGACCTGATTATGGGACAAGTCCTTACAGAAGTTACTAAACTTCGTCCTGGGGGAAAGATGAATGTCTAAACCAAGTTTCATGGCAACCCATCAAATTGTTGATGAATGTTTCACATAACACCACAAATGTCAACCTTGTACCTTGATTTAAGTCTCTGAGCACCATGGACCTTGGACCAAATTTCACAATCAAACCAACAACTGGCAAGACATCGGCTCAAACCCAGAACTGTCAGTGCACCCTGAGTGGTGTTGGCCATATAATTGCAATGTCTGATTCAAGTCCACCTGAGGCACCTGTCACATTCCTTTGCCCTTCTCTCCTCCTCTCATTTCCTGTCTGTCTCTACAGTGCCTCTCGAATAAAGGACCAAGCAAATGTCAGACATACCAAAGTCATTATTATTCAGGGACCATGAATGTGCGCAAAAGTTCATGGCACTTCATCCAGTGTTGTATCAGTCGAGTTAAAGTAGCGGACTAACGGACTGACCTTGCCACCATGCAGTCCTTACCACCAGCCTTACTAAAAGTCTAGTCGTTTAATCGGGCTTTAACCACTGTGTGGGAACCCTAAGCAAACACCTTTCTTACGACCACCCTCAAATTATTATGAAGATCTCCAAAGCCACAACACAGACAGAAATCTCATGTGAAATAACTGTTTTAACTCATCTTTAATGGGATTACGTCTACATTATGTTGCTGAATCATATCAACATCATCAATATTAAGCTCACAGGCTGATGCGACATGATGCTTAGAATCAGGATTTCTTTCCACCATTCTCATCGCCCATATTCATGTGACTACCAGAAGAGTGGAACAGTTATGACAAAATGAAAATGAGGCCCGTCCTCCCTCCCTTGGACTCGACATCAGAAGATGGCGTAGGAGCCCTCGACAGTCTAACATCTTGTCCAGAGGATGTGGCAAGAACACCAATCTGCCTCAGGCTACAAAACAGAGGATGCTTCTGCAGCTCTGTGGGCTGATTTGAGTGGAACTCACTTACACACACACTTACTGTAGTTACTTGCTTTTTTTTTTTTTTGCGCATACATATTTACTTATTTTGCTCCTTGTATACTTTTTTCATTTCTCTCAAGTGACTGAAGTACTACTCCACATGTAAGGAATATTAGTGTTCTCTTCTGAATTTTCAATATAACTATGACCTACTTCTACTCAAGATAAAAGCGTTTTAAGGGGCGCCTCAGATTCTTCAGTTTGTTTGGGTGAATTTATTTCTCTCAGTAGCTTGATTCCACATCCATAGCATGATACTGACATAAATGCCTCCCTTGATCAGAGACCTCATCTACCTGGAGAGACAACAAAAAGAGGACGGACTGTGGCGAGGGAAAGAGACAAGGAGGAGGGGAAGGAAAAGAACAAAAATTGAGGATGAGGATGGTAGGGATTGGGGAAGATGAGGGTTGAGGGGTGGTGAAGAAATGCGACATTCAGCTAGGTTAGAATGTGAGCTGCCACACTTTGCTATTAGCCCTCATAAACAGAGAGAGCTATTTTATGTACCAAACCAAAAGTGATCCCTCGCTCGACTCACTGCTATTTTCACTCATCTTGTTGCTTTTCAGAATCTATGGTCACTGCTCATTTCTGCTCTCCAGACAAAATTTAAGCCTGTTTTTACAGTGTCATGGTGCTTATTTTAAGGAGAGGAGAAGAGAGGAGAGGAGTCATGCTAGCCAAAGACATCATAATTAACTTTATCGTAGCTGCATCACACTTGCATTCATCACCATCATACTAATAGTGATGATTTTGCAGCCTTTCAAACTTAGCACTCCTCCTCCGTTCTCTGCCCACCTTTTTGTTTGCATCTGTACTCATCCTGCTTCTCTCACTCCCTTTCTTCTTCCTTCCCAACAGTTCTTCTTTCTCCAAACTCCTACACTTTTCCTGCATCTACTCCTGCAGCTCAGTCCTTCCCTCCTCCATAAAGTAGTTGTAAGCACTTTCAACAAGTCTCATCAACATGAGGTATGAACCAACACTGCCCCCTAAAGGCTGAAGGAACTTGGGGAAACTAGTGAAGATGTTCAGGAAGCTAAAGAAGAATTTTCATCCAAATCCCCAGTGAAAATGATTACTAATCACAAAATAAGCTAGACAAAACTTTGTGTTGTGAAGCCATAAATCTTTTTAAAAATGCATCACCTTTCTATCTAAAAGTGAAAGCATGTTCCTTTGGAAATGTCTTCAGCATATGTATGTACTGGGTGTTTTTTGAAAGATATAGTGTGTATTTCTACAAATGAATGTGTCCTTTTTCTTCCAGTATCAGCAGTGAACCACAAAAACATTTGTTGGATGGTGCTGCCCATTTAATATTTCTTTAACAGAATATGCTTACAAGAATCCTTACAAGAATCTTTAAATCATTGTATCATCATGTAAGTCAACATGAGCGTAAACATTATCAATGATAGTAGAGGATTGGTGTTAACCAAAGGAAAGGCAGTGATATGAAAAGGATTTGTCTCTCAAAGGTAATGTTTTATGTGCAATAATTAAAATAGAGGAGAAATCTGGAAATTCCTTTGTATTCAGTATTTTCAAGTATGATTAAAGTCTTGCCATCAGTTTAAAGTTGATTCTCCTTATTTTGTCATAAAATTTGCACTACACAGTACATCCAATTTCCTGGCATCAATACGTGTTGATTTTTCAGTGACAGTCATTTGTTTTGTTGTTTATTCAGTCAGCGGGTGGATGCTGCTCTGGGGAGGCTTTCTAAAAAGAGTTAAATTAACTCTGATGGATGCGGAGTTACATAACCACTGAACAGCATTTACTATTTACACGCGAGGTTTAATTAATAGTGACGATTTTGCCACGTACCAGTCGCTTTGTAAAAGCACTTGTCACTTTTTCTCAAATGCTGGCTACATCATTTTGGGAGAAAAACTGTTCACATTATCCACAGCTGACAAGAGAGGAAACATTGGTGTCACAGATAATAAGAATGCAATAACTTTCAATAGCAGAATCTGTTAAGTGGTGTCCTAACTTAGGGCTTACGCTATATACAGGAATCTAAGCTTTACTTATATTGTCAGATATTAATAAAAACATATTTTTGTGCCAGACATTAATTTCATTGAAGCTCTGATGTGATGAGATATATATATTTTTTTTAGCAGAGTAGTGTTTTGCAATGCTGCAGTGCAATCACAAACATCAGCATTTCCATTACTACCGTGTGAAAATTACCATTCGCCCCTCCATGCGAGGCACTGCTGCATGAACCTCGGTCACCTGCGCAGTCATTGACATTCAGTATTCAGGGTGGATTCTGAGCTGCATGCAGAGTTAGCACACTCCTTCACACCTCACAGTATCCGTCAGTATTACAACGCTCAGCCAAGAGATTTTAGTGCAAGCACAGTGAGAGACGCCTCAGCTACAATTAATAAGAATGAAATCAACAACATTAAATGTCCTTTTTTCTTTTCCTTTTGTCATGTTTTGAAGAATATAGATTAGAGACAACATATCTCTAAGTCTAATAGCTGCAGGACAAAATACTCAGAAAAATCCTTTCTTTATGCAGTGAAGCCATTAAAGGGGAGACTGAATAAATGAGAGGGCCCAGAGTGTTACAGAACACATCTCTGTGTCAGAGCTGCTGTTGATAATTTTCTAAGGGCACCAGAAATTCAGCATCCCTGGATTTATATAGTAAGCCGTGGCCTTTTGTCTGCATTTGTTTAAGTAATAGCTGCTCCCTTCAAAGTATATTTCCTCTGCAGTTTTCCCTGAGAGTGCCACTCTAACCATGAAGGCGGCAGAGACGTTATGCTTTAAGTTAAGGAAAAACCATGTGTACAGCAACAAGAGGCTTTCAAAAAGTGCAGTGAATGATTACGATTATGAGTTTGATTTTGTTTATATACGGGATCCTGATCTTTGTTGTACTTCACTGCACTGGCATAAGCTTTCACAGAATGTTTATTTGTCTGTTGTAATCCTAATAGCTGTGACTGATGGTGGGAGAAAAAATGAGAATGTCAAATGACTCATGATCATAAAGATGCAATGCTATGTGCATCATGTAGCAGTGAGTAAGACTACCAATTAGTCAGTCCAAATGAATCTTGCTACTGGCAGTGGGTATTAAGTATCCCAGATCAAGTCCTGTGAATTACTAATTTACATTTCTACTTGTGCTCACTTGTAAATCACAAGAACATTTGAATTTACAATTCAATGGGTTTGACTCGCGTTTTGTTTTCTGAGAGGCAGTTCAATGACGAGCACTCAGATCCCTGATTGGACACAGAGGTTAAGGCTGGAAGATATTAGTCTCTGTATGTGTAAAACAATTTGTGAACTAGTGACTTGTCATGAAAAACAATGACACAGACACATAGCATTGGATAACAAGTATATCTTTGACGAATCTGCATCTAACACACACTACACACTAACATACCAGGGGCATACAGAGATACCATATTCGGGATGAGGTTGATTTAATAATGCTAAATTACCCATGAACACCTAGATGAGCTGAGGCATATTCTTCTTGCGTGAAGCAGCAGTGATGCTAGCCTCACCACGCCGCCAACTAACTTCAGGTGGGTTTGCACTACTGGTCCTGTTAACATTGGAAATGTTGTCCAATAATTTACTGTATATTTGAGCTAATTTAGAAACAGTGTTGCTAATAAGTTTATTTATCAATTGTAAAATGTTCCACTCCTTTATATTTTGGTTATTAATAAACAAATTGAATGCATCTTTATAAAGAATGTTGAAGGAGCTAATGGACAACAATGTTACCAGATTTTCTAAAACCATAAGTATGAATATTGACCTCAAAAAGCTTGGTATGTTGGGCTAATTTGTATTATTGATCAAACACATCATATCTACTTTGTCTATACAGGTGTCTATACAGCTGTGAAACAAATCACATTACCATCATTCAGGTTACAAATATTGATTATTTTCATCGGCAGTTAATATATGATTAAATTTTTGATTAATCAATTAATTGCTCATTTGCCTGATAATAATGCAAAAGGATAAAGTTAAAAAGTTAAAACCTACTGTAAGAGTAGCAGGCGTGAAAAAGGTCATAAAGTCAGCGAAGTGACTCGGTGATACTGCAATAAACAATTACGACAAGTTTGCTAACACTAGCTAACACAAATCATCATAACTTACCCTCGCATACCAGACCACGTAGCTGCAAAACTCTGAATGTACTGTGTGAGAAATGGTACATTGCTATTTACTGTTTGATTTGTTATGAATAAAGACATTCCTCCTCTACAAATTTGCAGTACATACTACATTATCCAAATTGTAAGAGCAGTTGGCGAATGAAGAACTAGAGAAATTAACAACAGAACAAACAAATCCTTTCACTGTCAGCAACAGAGCAACTTCCATTCCAGTTGGATGTCTTTTCACCATTTGAATAAGTGGACCCAAGAGCTGAAGGAATCAACTGAAGAATTCCAGCTGTGAAATAATTTCAATTTAATCTAATCTCACAATCATTTTTTCTGTCATTGCTGGGGCCATCTACTACTTCTACCTTTTCTTCTTTCCCTGTGAATCACTGTACACTTCCAATGATGTTACAAGCTTTGGCTGTATTAAACACTGATAGTAACCCTAGTACCTTCCCTTCAGACAACGGACCTATTGCTGTGTCATCTGTTCTCTTTGTAGATGCATGACCCTAGAGGATTTGGAAGTGACCCCTGCCTCTTAGTGTCACTGGAACACTGCCTAATGAGACACACACACACACATACAGTACACTCGCACAGAAAAGAGATGGGGTAATGAATATCGTGCCAGTACCACTGTAGACCCAACTATCAATTACTGTCACGTGGTAAGCTCTGTGTTATAAATGATGCGGTTTCTAGTGAGGGCTGGGAATCTCTGTGACTTCAAAATATAGGTTTATAAAGACAAATCGTCTATTGATTTTGTAGAATGTAACTTATGAATTAAAAAAATGAGTGGCTAACAATCTCTGGCCTCTAAAGAGTAGCTATAATAAGACAATGAACTAATGTTCAAAAAGTCAAATGCAATTAACTTTATGTTATGAAATGAAAGACAATTCTACAATACATGCTAACAGCTCCATGAGGCTGTGAGTGCTAAACGTCAACATGCTGACATAAATTTAATAGTTATTGCTAACATGTGATATTTACTTGGTATAATGTTTAGTACGTTCTTCTTGAGCATGTTAATATATGATAATATTTTGTAGTAGCACTAAACAAAGTATAGCTGAGGATGAAGGGGAATGTCATCAGTTTTGAAGGTTGTTGGTAAACTAAATACTGGACAATAATGAGACCTAATAATGGCACTAAATGAAAAGTCAGTGGATCACCAAGTCATTAAGCCTCCTGTTTGGGGACAACAAATATCTGTTCAACATTTCATGGCAATCCGTCCAGTGGTTGTTAAGGGCCTTTGATCCTGACACAGCGTGCGACTAACCAACAAATACTGCCACTTTTTGCATTCCATCTTAGAAGATTTACTCCACAGCGTATGAATAAGTAAACATAATAAGTAATATACTAGCAGTCAGTAGCTAGCACATCATGAGGTTGCTCTGAAACCCCAATCTGAAGTCTGTGAAACATCTGTAAGCAGGCAGATAGTCATGACTCGGCGGCTAAACAGTAACTAACCATACAGCACGGCACAAAGCCAGTCTGTAGTCCCTTGATTTGGTGTAACACAACAGAACCAATGAAATAGTCATCTAAAGGACGAGGGAGTGGTGACAAGAGTCTGCTGAGCATAAGTTCAACTCTTTTGTGCCGCAAAAGACACTTCTACTTTACATTTGATAGTGATGTTTGTCAGGGTGATAAACAGGCCGGAAGGTGTCATGGCAAGTCCATCAACCTCAGATTTGATCAAACTTTCCAAGTAGAAGATTCAGGTTGTAGAAGCGAGAGTAATGGATAAGAACAGAACAAACAGAAAATATTGAAGAAAATTAATTACAGCCAAAGAATAACATTTAAAAAAGAATAATAAAGTGTCTTCAAAGACCAATTCATGGGTTAGGAGGCATTGCTGGATAATGCAAGTGATTAGGCTGAGTTTGAATTAATTTAGTTGACTTCAATTCAACATTTTCATCCACAAGGAACAGAGATATAAAACCAAAAAACACAAGCATATGAATATAAACTTAGACCCTGAGCTCATTCCAACTAGCTTTCACATGAACAGCTGACTCAATGTAAGTATAAAACCTGAGCTTCAAATACAGGTGTTCTGTCCAAACACAATAGTACAAATGCTGAAATCATGCAAAATAATGGTAGTGACATCTCTCCTTAGAAAGCTACAAACAAAAGAAACACAGTCATAAACAAAAACTGTGTCAGAAAGAGGTCTAACGCCCATTAATTCAAAACACAGTATACATATAAGAGAAAAAAGCTATCTCTATTGTAGGAAGAAACACCAATCCCCATAAAGAGATATGAGATAACTCTTCTTTACAGTTTCTGTATTACAACTTCCGCCTCTTAAACTTGACATATTAAATGCTTGTAGAGTATTTTCAGTTGTAAATGCAGGCAGAAATATGCATGTGCAAATGCATCTAAGTCACTCACATCATTAAAAAAATACACAAATGCAGGCGGTAGCTTTGTCCTTATCTTCAGTTGTCTTGAATGCTGCCCTTTCTCAAGCATCTGGTAGAGGGTTTTTTTACCCTTTTAACAAGGAAAGGCTACTGAGGTCAATTTCTATTTGAAGAAGAAACTTCTGGGAGTAGCTGCATGTGAAAGGAATGGTTACACTAATTCACACTCACAACTGGGAGCTGCTCAGTTTATCACAGCATTATTTGCGGTTCCTCCCTAGAAACTGAGACATCCAACTGCACCCCAGAGTAAGACTGGTTCACAGTTAAAAAACAGCATTGGTTGTTTGTGCGAGCAACATGTTTAGGTAGATTATACTTAAGGCTGCAGCTAACACACACAGTGCCTCAAGATAACTTCTGTTGTGAATTGGGCGCTATATAAATAAAATTTGACTTGACTTGACTAACACTTACTTTCATTATCCATGAATCTACTGATTATTTTCTCCAATTAATCAATTACTTGTTTTAGTCTAGGAATGTCAGAAAATTATGAAAATGTCCATAACAGTCTCCTGAATCCGAATTAACAATTAAAATCAACCTCCACTGTCTTCCATGTAAACACAGCAACTAGAACACCTGCAATATTTCTCCATCTGTGATCAAGCTAAGTCACACTGAAGCCACTGAGCGCTATGTTAGTGATGCTCGATAGGCTACAACCACCCTTCACAGGACTGCAGTCCCATAATTCCTGAAACCACACCAGAATGACGTATCTATGAGATTTATGATCTTGGTCAATGATCCTCAAGTACGGTTATGAGCCTTAATAAATATACTAGCTCTGTGAACCTGAGCCTATCATGTCAGCAGCTGCTGTTACAGCTCTGTCTCTGTTGTTGTTCTAAAGGACATACAGAAGTCACAAAAGTCCTCTTTTATTTTCACCCACTTCAAGCTTAAAGTGATTTTATTTATTTTGGAACTCTTCTGGTGTGCCCTTGTTTTCATATTCATGCTTTTTCCTTTCAATCCAATGACAATCTGCTAGAAGGGCATCTTTGAAGCATTACTTGTTTGGAATAAATCAAATCTAGAAAAAAGCTCAAATAACTTTAAAAGCTATCAACTTGATGGAGTTGGGGACTGTGAAAGCGCGCGTAAAGGGTACCTGGTTCTTGACACTTTAAAATTCAGCCACTATGAGATGCCTGTGTATTCCTAAAGCGGTGAAAGATTGACCAATAACTGGTGACACAAAGGAGGGAATGAATGGTTTCAAACCCCATTCAGGGCTAGTAACCAGAAATAACTCAACTGGAGTTATTTCTGATGATATACAACAAATAGATCTTAATAGATATGATTTTCATTGCCCTCCGTTCTCTAACTCACCATTTGCATCAAAGGCTAATATTCAAGCGCCAGTGCAAGTAGTAAAATTAATGTGCTTTATGTACAATAGTATGGATATAAAGTTCAGGTGCAGTCCATTACAGATCTGCTATTAAAATCCACCTTTACTAACGCAATAATTCGCTGAAAACTAGGCCGTGTTTTACTTACTAAATACACCTTCATGCCTCGGCACAGCCACAATCTTTCCCCTAATCTTAATTATTCCATGTGCAGATATTGCAGAAAGCAATTAATATCACCAGATAATCCAGGGTTTGCAGAAATGTCGGTGGTAATTTTGTATGGAAAAAAGGTTTGATCTGACCCTCAAGACCATCTGAGAATCGAACCACAGACAGACACAATGGCTTTGCCAAAGATGTATAACGCTTCTATTTTATCTCCCAGTTCTTCCTTCTATTTAAAGCCATTAAACATTTGTTGCAACCTCAATACAATACTGAACCAACATATACAATACAGTGCAACACATACAGAACGTCACGTCATCTGACACATCAGTTGACCCCCATAGCACTGACACATCATACAGAGTAGTCATGGCTGTGATGGTACCGGGATAAAACTACACTGGAGAGCTGACACATTTGTGCTGTGGCATGTCCTTTTGGATTGACACTGTCAGTAAAAATATCATTCATTTCAATTGTCTGAACTTCACAATAGTTTTATATTCTGCTGTCCTCAAAATCCCCAAATATATATTGTTAAAAGTTAATAGCCAATAGACAAATGATACGCACTCTATCATGGTTTTGTCATGTGTATAATTATTCTCATAAGTGTGAGCTGCAGGGAAGCACTGTTGTTTCAAACAAGGAATCTGAGTCTCTTTAATGGAACTGTTCATTTATTAAACAAAGCCGAGTGGAACAAGCATAAGAAATGAAGACACAGGCATTCACTGTGTGTCCTTGAATCCTGAGAGCGAGCTGAGAGTTATTATGTGTCAGCTTGGTCATATTCAGTACCAAAGTCTTTCACAAAAATGTCACTGAAAGTATAGCTAAACAAAAACAAGTACATATTACAAAAGGTAAGCTTGCTCAACGACGCTGTCTCACTCAGTGTCATCGGTGGTACAGACGAACACTAGGCACTTGATAACAGTACTGGTCTGTAGGCCTCTCACAGCTTTGGAAAAGTTTTTTTTTTTTTTTTTCCAGAATAGCGCACAACTTCTACACTAGCTGCCTCTCCTTCAATTTCATCCATGGTTGCTTTCTGGTTCAGAGAAAAAAGCTTCAGTGATAGGGTCTCTAAAAGTAGGCCGACTTTAATTGAATCACAAAACAGGAAGTTTTGTTCTTCATCTTGGTAAGCATAGTGGTGCAGAATTCTTTAATTAGCAGTGACTGCAGGTGAAGAAGTACCTACATGACTTATGTTTTGAGTTTACACCAACAGTAAGCCTGGAGTAGCACCAGAACATCTCTTACGAGCACCTGTCTCTTCTGAAAATACTTTGGGCAGTGTTTCTGTTTGAAGGCTAGGCCTATGTGAAAGCAGATGTTATGAGAAGGGCTATAGTGACATAAAATTGTTGCTATAGCCTGGATAAGGAATGAGCGGGAAATTATTTATTTTCCGTTTCAGCTTAAAGTTTACTTTTAAATCAGATTTTGTAAAACAGCATGACTACAAGCGTGACTTTAACTGACTTTTTGCAACTCCTGTATAGGCCTCTGAGAGTCCTGGACATCTCATTTTCAACTGCACATAGATGCATTTTCAACCGCGGGAGGGTCAGTCAATCTCATCTCACAGTTTATGACAAGTCACTGGGTTGTGCAGAAGTTGAAAAAAAAGGTTACATACAGTGCAATGAGCTTAATAACTGCTGGTACTCATTTAATACTGGAAAATACATCAAAGCCTTGTTCTGAATGAATTAATGCATCTCCTTAGACTACTGGGGAATTGGCACACAAACGTGGCTAGAAGAGGTTATGATATCAAATCAACAAATTGCTTATTTTACATTTTTTTTTATCTATGCCCTCTCTTTTAACCTCGACAAGTGGCATAAACAAAGCTTTGCATTTCATGGCACAAAGGTTATGCTACTGAATGTATGCATATGTATTCTTATATGTGTGTACTTATGTAAATGCTAATGTAAAAGTAAACATTACGTCCACAGTATATTCTTAGAAAGTGCCCTTTAGCCTCATATTAAAGGCTTGACCCACGATGTCTTTTGTACCTTTTCATTAATCTCATGTATGCTATTGTGGCGCGACTTTACTTCATAGCATTGACTACCCCTAACTTGCACAGTGAATCCGTCTTTTTCCTCTACGACCTTACTCTGCATTAGCATATGGGTGATGCTAGGCAACTGACAGGTTACTGGGGCAGTGAGGAGATGAGGCTAACGTTAATGAGGGGAAAAAAATGGCAGTGCTGGTTGTAATATTTCCATCTGTATTCCCCTGCTCATTATCATCCTCAGTTCTATCTCACACATGATTATTCCCCCAAATAGTAGAAGATCAAACGATCACTACCTGGCGATGATGGATTACGATGAAAGATGCTTACAAATTTTCCAGTGGCGACAAAAGAGATGTGAACTGCATTATGAATTATAAACTCATAACAAGGTAAGCGTGACACGGATCCAGTTACTAAAAAGAAAATAATGGCACTGTCCTTAAAATACCCCCAAATCCTAGTTGTTTTTCTGCCAGTGCCAAGTGAGATTTGGCTTGTTCTTCTCGTCTTCTTCGGCTTTTGGAGGAGCTGTCCAGGCAGGGAGGCATGCAGGGCGAGCAGAAAATCTGAGGCATGCAGCCAAATGAAACTGCACTAAGGGGGCTGAGTAGCTGGGCTTCAATACAACAAGCAAATTAAGTATATTGCTGATTCAATAATTCAAGACTCAGGGTTTGCCAAGCAAAGCTGCTGAGAGGAAACACTTTGATGCAGTTTCCTCTATGTAAAACTCCTGGCGGGAGGAGTAACTAAGGCCAAATCTGGTGAAAACTGTATCCTTCTGAGAAAGCACAGAGCATAGGAGTCTCAAAAGTGAGGGCCGTAAAATTAAATAAAGGGCAGTGACAAAGAGGTTTAAATATCAGACCAATCCCCAAAGGTGCCTTTGTATCCTTCCTCCCTCAGCTGATCTAGTGCAGTTCCTCTCGACCATGAGTAAAGGCTGCAATGAATGAATCACTACATTTGTATACGTAACCTTGCTATTCCCTACATATATAACCCAGTTCATTTCACTGATAACTTGGTCTGTTACTCCTGGCTGCATAATAGGCGAAACCTGTCACAGCATGAGGAATGCCAAGCTAGCAGTTGCACTGGTTCAGTTCATCTGTTGTATGTTTCATTACAAGTGGGTGAAAGTTTGTGATGGAAATTACTACCAATCGCTGGTTCCACGGTATAGAAACACTGTGGATAAACGCAGATACAGTGGCTCACTAAACAGCCAATCATAAAATCCTTCTTGAACTAGTTTTGCAAAGATGCTGAATTAATATCACTGTCTACTTTCCAGGTGTGAGCCTGTGCTGTCAACTGTCAAAAAAGCACGACCTCTCTAATGAGATTACTTGTAATCACGAACAAAAGAAAACTTTCTATTTTATGAATGGTTGTGCCTTTAAGTCAAACTTTATGTGTAAATGGGAGCACTGCCAAGGAATCAAGAGATTTATACTATGCCCGTATATAGTCTTACATATAGGTGTGCAGAAGCCTTATAAAATCACTGGAATGTCATTTCCAAACATAAACAAAGTTTGGACTACACACAGACACATTCCATATTTAAACTACAACACCCTATTATTACATTTATTGCAATTAGTAGTCACACCTTTAAAAAAATGCCATGGTATTATCGAAGCAATAAATTAAGTTCTCCCTCTCACAGTCAAAAAGTGTGTTTTGTAATCCTGTTTGCAACATACACTGTCAAAGTCACTGCCGAGGCAAAGCTAAGAAGACAACAAATGAGTTCTTTTACACACACACACACACGCAGCTGCTTAGCCATGCTGCAAAGTAAACTTTGTTCTTTAAGCTAAAATTGCCTCTGCTATACACACTGGCAAAAAAAAGTTGTGAGCATGGTGTTTTTAAAATAAAGAAAAGGAGAGCAGAAAGAGATGCATGGACGGAAGAATCAAGGAGGCGAGAAGGAGAAAGAGAGGAGGAGAGGGCCAAAAGGTGTGGGTAACTCAACAAATTGGATATCAAATTAATTATGAGCTTGAACATAACTCTTTTTTTGTGCCTCAGGCCTTCTCGCTTTGTCTCATTCTCTCGGTTTCTCCCCGTCACACCTGACTAAGAGACAATAATGTGAGAGGGTAGTATGCATTTGGCTACAGTGAAATACTTTCTCCTTGTGTACCTTCCACTTTGCCCACAAATAGACACATACACAAAATACACACACAGAAACACACCTGCAACAATATATCAGCTCCGCTAAGGATAGGACAGGAGATTGACTTGTAATGTCATCTTACTGCCATCTGTTATCTCTCACTTGCCATTTCACCACTCTGTAGTAGAAAATTGTACAGGGTTGCAGTGTGTGACCTAACAGAAAAATCTAATGGAGAAAAGATATATAACCATAAGGATAGCAAAATAATATTACAAATATTTTAGATATTTTGCAGATGCAGATAAGAGGTTCTCCACAAATACTTGAGATGAGGTGGGTGTGGGCTTCATTGGAAAACTCTGCCTCCAACAACAAACACAACATAACAGCCTTTTGTTCATGTACTCTTTTGTCAGCATGGATTGTTGTACTCCTCACAGTAATCCCAGTGTTCAGTGGTAGGTTGGGTTTCATAAGCAGATCTGAAAACACAACAGGATCTCTCACTCAGAGCAAGAAAAACATTTGTGCCTCCCTGACAGTTGGATCAACTTGCTGAGATTGTACTGAACATGCATGGCGAAAATTGCTCAACACACACACATACATTTAATGTCAAACAAAATTTTTATACAGTGACTACCAGGTGGCAAAAGACAGATCAGCTGACCTATGCTACAAAGTGAGGTTACTGGCTTATCGGGTAACTTCAGGGGTAACTTAGTGGCGCTGGCCATAACTTCAATCAACCTGTACTATGAAAGGTGGATAGGTTTACACTGCATCTTCGGCAACCCGACCGGGTTGTGTTTGTGATTAACTCCAGTTCTATCCTGTATTTGCCTGTAGGAGGAAGAACAATCGATAGTAGCTGTGACAATCATGCCCTGACAATTAAATTGGCCACTGTTTATGTTTAACACAGATTAGGGGCAGCCAGACTTCCGCAATGTAGATAAACCAGTGCAGATTAAACTCGCCCGTGGTACCAGGCCTCAGTGCTGCAGTGAAAACAATGCGGGAATAGTGAAATCAATCGCGTTGAACAGAGCACAACAAGTTAAATAGCTATGCATACTTCTCAAGCCTCTCACAAGGTTCTGAAGGGTTTTATCAACCTTGCTAAGCCATGACCCCCAGGTTTGATATCCATAATTCTTAATTTAGCAATTAACTATGAAATTAGTGTGGCATTAATTTGTACATTTCAGAATGGAGCTCTACATTATTTAAAAATAATTATGCATTTTAAACTTGGTTTTATTTATAAAGCCTTCAAACAAATCAGCAGGAAGCATTATTACCGACCACATGTGATCACAGGCCACTATTTTACATTTTTGTTCAGTTCCATACAGAAATTCCTCTTGACTAATAACCTTACCTTAAAACACTAAACACTAAACACTGAGCTAGTAAAAGTCCCTCATAAACAGGAGCGCCAGCAACCCACACAGCTGCAAAATCTCCTTGCAATGAAAAAGGCTGTGATGTCACACTTGTTCTTGTAAATGCATTTGATTAGCGATGGTATGGCCACTAGCTACCTTAGCGATATGCCATCACAAAACCAGTGGGCTGCAGCAAACAGGGTTAACCAACACTCTCTTAAACTGCTGTGTTCCTCAATATGGTCTTGTTCCACCAAAGTCAACATGGACATGGGGCAACAATACAATCTCCCCACTGGGACGGCGACAGAGCGTTTCCAAGACATGACAACCTGTGTTCTTAAGCTTGGAGGGCCCAGTTTTGAGTGTGAAGCTTGTACAGACTTTCTGTCATTATACCCATAGGATAAACTGGAAGAGGCATACCAGATCACTCATTATTGAAGTCAAAGTCAAAAGCAGCACCCTGTTGAAAATGATGTTGATGCAATCTGCCAAAAGTTGAAATGCTCCTTGGAAAAAGTCTCAAGAACCAGGCATGATAAGTCACTGAGTGGGATACTGTAGATCTCCTGCTTATACCTGCAGGAAACCCGCTAGGTCAAACGCATTGTTAAAGCCAATCTCCTCCAGGCCTTTCGCAGTAGGGTGATGACAGCAGGCACACAATAATAGTGAAGGCAACTGTCTGTTCTCCAGAGATCACACTTCCTGGCTAGACTGCTCAGTTCCTCCACTGACCAGTACAAATGTGCACTGAAGCACTGAAAGAGCAATCTTAAGCTAGCCATCAGACTTTCACACAATTAAATATACAACGAATATTGTCTATAAATGCCTTTTAAGACGGGAGGAGATAGAAAACGGTAATGGGTGGTTTGTCTACAGGATGATCTCAAGAGCCCAAGATTTTGTCAACCAAATAGGCAATGGCTTTAGCTTTGCTGCCACACCCACACTTTTAAACTTAAGTAGATTACTGGTTCAACAAGCGGAGTCAAGAGAATGAAGCTGAATACTGATGGTCTCAATAGTTTCATCATAATGAAGGCATCCTAGGAGGAAGAGCCAGGATTACAGAATAATGACTTGTTGCTGTGGGTGTTATTTAACCACGTTGCATTAAATCAATCTCCCTCTCGGGAGTAGCAGTGGTGGCACAGGCACTCCGCACTCTACTCCAAATAACTGCCATTTGCCAGTAATGACCTGGCATTTAACAACTGGTCTTCGGTCCCAGAGGTACCATGGTTGTACGAGCAGAATGAATGTGAGGGGTGACTTTTAATATAAACACAGTTCAGTTTAAAACTTTCCACACTGTAGCAGAATTATATAAATGAGGTGCATCAGCGATTTTCAGTCAGAATCCCTGACATGAAGGTTTTATATTGCCTGAGGCTGGCGCTTTCCACAGCCATATTTAAGCTGAGCGTTTAAGCTTCAACAAAGGGCTCGCTTCTCTGCCAGCCAGACCTGTTTACTCAACACAAACATTTTAATTTAACCACAGGCAAATTACAAATAGGTTGGTGTATCTGTCATGTTCAAATAGATAAAGAGATCTAAGAGAAGATGTTAAATAGCAATGTACATTACACAGGTGTACTGTGCAGAAATCTCCAGAATCTGTCACGCAGCTCTTAATAAGCATGCACCGTATCGTGCAGTTATGGTAGCTATGTTATTCACTAGATTCAATCATCAACATATTTATTAATATTTATACCACAGATGGATCTTATCTTCTTTCATTTGAAATACAGACTAACTATTCAGAGAAATCGAAATGTTTTGTTGAAATTCACTCTTACTGACTTACTCGACTGAATAAGTAATGACGAATGAATCTAGTGATTTATAAAAGCAAAACCATCTCATGCTGACGTCTTCCTGTAATGCACCCTGTACCCGGTTCTCCACAACAAACACTGGCTACACCAGGCCTGCTCTTTTTGATGTACCTGCCAAGACAATCACAGAGCATGCAGTCACTAAGAGGAATAGAGGGCTTTCGACGCCAAATAAGACACTCACGCGTATGAAAGTAGCCTCACAGGTAGAAAATGAAACCCCCATGACAAAAATACACACAGACAAACACAATTGTTCTCTTGATGACACCGTCTCCCCTCAGTCCCATTCACACATACACAAACATGCAAGCACACGGTGATTGAGCCAGAGAGACACAAGAGGGATTTGCCCAAACGAGCTGCATGTGAAAGATGAGTGTTGAGTGTAATCCCTGCAGAAGGTAAATAGACTGGGGAGGTTTTATATAGAAGCCAGGGAGCAGAACTGAGAGTGGCACCTCCTGCTGTGGCTTTGAAGACTGGGGTTGGAGAGCACAGAGCCAGATAGGACAGGGAGAACAGGGAGCAAGCATCTGTTTTTTGGCTTGGTCTGCAGGGCTGTTTTATCTGTCTGTCTGTGTGCCTGCATCTCAGTCTGTACATTTCTTTCCCTTTTCTGTCTTGTCCTATTTTCCTCAGTGTCTTTGTCTGTATTGTTCTCTGTCTGACTGACTTTCTCTATGAAGATAAGATGAATCTTTAATGATCCTCAGTGGAAACTTTTCCAGAAGCAAAAGTCACAGAAGAAAGCAGGGGGAAATACAAACATGAAAACAGAGTACAATGAATTGGGATTATATAAAGTTATCTGAGCTGTCAAATGAAAACCTTGTAAATCAAAAATGTTTTTCCAAAACTTGTCAGGAACAAGAAAAAAAAACCTGGATGATAACATTTTATTTATGATACCATGCCAAGGACGCCTGGAAAGGAGCTATTAACCCTGAGACACTAGAGAGGTTTCTAAAAAGCAGTAAGAAGCTTGAGCTAAAATGAAAATTCCCAAAACTGACTTGTCTGGTTCAAGTGGAAGCATGTGTGTATTTGGGTGTTGGAGAATGAAACTGGCGGCAAGAGGTAACAGTTTTCTGTTCCCAAAAAAATATGTAATATGCACAGCAAACCTGTCAGAGGATATCAAAAGTGGTCAAGAACCTCACATTGGCGAAGGCAGCTTTCTGTAGACAGAGAGCTCATGTGTTACCATTTATAGGATACAGTTTTTATTTCACTGTCAGGTTTTGATTGATCACTTCCTCTGAACAGAGATGATTTCCTGTCAGTGACCGAACCTACCGACAGAATTTAATTTGGGGAAAATACATTTAATATAGCTTCTCTGTGGCAAGTGGTGGAACGCTTTTCTCCACTTCTGCTGCACTTTGTGATTTGAAATGATAGGACGTGTGTACGCTGGTGGCTTGGATCTAGAAATTACAATATTGTCGGTGGTAAATGAATGGCCAAATTAGGTACAGACATCTAAGGTCCCCAGTTATTTTCATCACATGTTAAAATTTCTACTTGTCTAACACTAAAACTAATGAGTGAATTCCCATCAGCTTCAAATATACACTATGATTAACGCTTATAGCATACCAACATGATTAATGGTAGCATGATAGATTAACATGTTAAGTGTAAAGTGCAATGATTAGGTGATTAATCGATAATAGTCGACTGTCAACTATTTTCACAAATGAGTAATCTTAGTAATTGCAAGTTCCATCTACATTATAGTAAATTGAATATCTTTGGGTTTTATGCTGTTGGTCAGACAAAACGACATTTGAAGACGTCATCTTGGACTCTGGGAAAACTGGGACAAGCCTTTTTCACTATTGTCTAACATTTTAACAGACTGAATGATTAATCGAGGAAATAATCACCAGATAATTAAAAAATGAAAGTAATTGCTCATTACAGCCCTGGGGAAGTATTACCATGTTTAGATGCTAACATTTTAGACTGATTAATGTTAATCCAAACATGACGACGTAGAGCTGAGCGTGACAAGCCTAAGATGTCATGAGATGGCTACAATACAAAGATTAAATGACATGGACTTTCCTCTGGCCCCACCGTCTGGTCAAACCTTTTTTACATTTGTAGTTGTACTGATCTTGGAATAGAAGAAGTTGTGTCCAAATTTCATCCATCGAACACCTGTTGTCTGGTGTGTAGTGAGTTAAAGCCTTGCACTTACTCTGAATTCAATGGCACTTTGTAACTGCAGGTGCTCCTTGTACATATTAATGTCTCTCCGATGGGTCTATCACTCAGTCTCTCCCTCACATCTCTTTATCTGCATTGCAACACTCTCCCTCCCTCCACCCCAAGCCCTGTGTCTCTTCTCACCGCTTTCCCTCTCATCAGCCTCCATATCTACTTCCCCCCTGCCCTTTCTCCCTTCATCTCCCACATTGTCATCCTCCACCCCATTCAACCATCTCTCACTCTGTCAGCAATGAGATCAAAGTACCAAGACATGGGGGTATTTAACCCATCACTGGTCCTGCTGATCAGCACCTTCTGAAGTCCTGCTGGCAGACTGACAGAGGCTGATATTCATCAAGACACACACACGCATGCAGACGTTTACATGTATGACTCAGCAAAGTGAGGCAGTGCACATAAGAGTGACGGACGCTCAATAAGAGATGCATCTGCCACGTTTACCACTTTACACCAATCCATCTTTCTTGTGTATGTATGTATCTTTCATGTATTTTAATTGTTGCAACATCTTTACTTTTTTAAACTAATATCATGTATTCCTGGTATACAAGACATTATTGTAAGAGATTTCCCATCATGTAGAAAATGTTTTTTATTGAAATAAATACATTACCAGTTAATACATTAGGCTAATAAATAGAAAAAAGCCATTTTCTATTTTACAGAGATTTTAAATGCATAACAATGTACTGGAATTGTTCCACAAGGATGCTCATACACACACACACACACACACACACACAAGAACAGGGATTGGACTATGAAAGCTAGCCAAAAAGTCAACAGCATAGCTAAGCCAAAAACTTTACAGCATACATATTCTGCGTATGTATGTGCATATATACACTCTCACCAAGAACTCCTAAGCCTGCAAGAAGAGAGAGAGGAAAAGAGGACAGGTTATTGGCCTTTAAAACGCAGAAAGTGCTGATGCTTGCCATCGATTGATATCTTTCATCTGTTCGATGGGGTGAATGCATGCATAATCACAATTACAGAGGGCTCTGATCTTTAATCTACAGCCGATTCATTTTTGTCGATGCCTTTCATTTATATTCATTAGCTCTTTGAACTTGAAAAGGTAGATTTCCTTTCACACTGTTGAGGTCAGTTGCTGCCTGCTGTCACATAACTTTTGTATCACAGTTTCATTCTCTCCCCCCTCCCCCCACTTCCACTTCTTCCTTTATCTCTCTGTATATCTATCCATCCATCCACACCTCCATCCATAAAATCCATCCATATCTCAAGAAAGTTACCTTGTCCTTTGATTGAGGATACACTGCTGAACATCTAACCTAAACTTTGTTGGGAAAACAGCTGCCTCATCTGTCTTCACAAACTCTCATTGTGAATGCTCCTGCTACATTACTTCAGTTTCAAAGTGGTTTCATCATAAAATGGGTGCCTTCATAATATCTGAAGAGAGCAGAGGAGAGGCCATAAATTAGCACATTTATTACTCTTTCATCAGAGTTGCCAAAGTAAGCTTGTGTTTTCAAGTGAGGGGAAGCAGACAAGTAAGACAGAGGATTCAAACATTTCCCAAAGGACCAGAAATAAGCTAAATGAGAGCCCTCAAGGTCTCACCACTAATTGACCTGAGCTTTTGCAAATTGCGTGAGAAGATACTTCACACAAAATAGTAATTGTCTTGACAGATTCTTTTTTTTTAACCTTGCAATTTCAAGATACGCAGGCACAAAAAGGAACATGTCTATGTTGCCTCTGCATTTCTAACAAAGACCTTTAGGATTTACAGTTTGCATCAGACACATTAATGTATTTTGATGCTGTTGTGTTCACTTGTAGGAAGCAGTGACAACTTGAACATGCAGGCCTGCCTTTTCTTTTGTAGCCTTTCACCTCAAACTAACCTCAGACAAGCCATAATTTTAAGTGCTGTGATAAAACATGACAGGGTAGCAAAGTGACACCATTAAAAATGCAGAGTGTGGGGACTATTTTTCTCTTGACCTCTATAACCCTTTCTCAAAGCTATCATGGCTAAAGTGCTACGGGCAACTAATATTGACAGATCTGTTTGGCAGTAATGACTGGGCTATTGATGAGATGATACAGGGGTAAATATAAGTAGAGACACCCTGAGGCTATAAGCAATAAAGTCTGTGAACAGAACTTGTGAAGGCTTAGCTATGACAAAATGCCTTTTGCTGACTGAAATGTCTTGTTTCAAAAATCCTACACTATATCTAATGTCTGCATTTGAGTAAATTACCCAGTGAGGTAACATGCTGTTTTAGATGACAAAATACAGCAAAAGACTTATTCAAAATATTCAACCTACATGTCTTCTATAATGCAAAAAGTGCACATTTATCTTTGAAATGCAAAGAAGAAAGTTTGATGCCCCCACACATCTTAATGTGTCAAACTGGAGATGGTTGAGAAAAAAACAAAATGGATACATGCTGGAAGGAGAAAACAGTCTAAATGAAGGACCCTGTGTGCATTTTTCTTACTTTCAAACATTTTTTCACCCATTACCACTGAGAAACAGACATAATGATTGAAAAGAACCGATGATAAAACCCATCATCAGTCTGACAACTGGAAAAATCATCTATGATGGAGCAGCAGTGGCGAAATCACTTGAGACTTTGAGGATATTCTATTTTCACTGAGCCATGCATCACACAGAGATAAAAATCCAGGAATGAAACAGACTGAATAAAGCGCTGACATTTCCATCTTTTTAAACCACATTCGTGAATGTCTGTCCTCTCATCTTTTTTACCTCTCTTTCAAAACCAAGCTCTGTCTCAACACTGATGACTCATAGAGCAAGTGAGAAACACGGACAGGAGCTTGTTAGCTTGTTGCAGACAATTTGTTAGTTTCAGGTTTGCCAGTTGTCAAAACCTTCTTTGTTAACAGATGTTAGAACAAACCCAGCACATCACCAATTAGATGACACCAGCAGGGGGCCGGGTGCAACTTGTTGTGGCAGAAGAAATTAATTATAACATCTAGCCAAGCTTAACAGTCATGCAGTCCATAATTTTAATCATCACTGCTCATGTCATCATGGTTCATTCACAAGTCATCCATTGTGAATGACTTGTCAGGATCTGCATTATGCAAATCCTCTTCCTGTGAGTTGACAGCACTGGTGCTCGGATGCATCCTGTGAGGTTTGATTGTGAATATAATTACTGTTTTTCAGATTAATTTGTCAGTAAATTAGCCTTGACTTTGTCACAAAAACATTGGCTGATTTTAATCATTTTACAACATTAACCTTTTGGTTGTTAACAATCATGAGTCTCTCCAGTTGAGCAATGCAGAGGGGAAGAGTCAGTGAAGTTTGCTCCCCAAAGTCTTAAAATGAGCCTCAAAGTCTTCAATTTTCTAATGTCTGTTCCTTAAAGGCTCAGTTCACCCAAATTGCAAAAAAAAACATATTTTCCCACTGAGATTTTATTATGTGTGGAGGTCTTCAACTTTCCTAAAGCTCTTAATATTAGCCTGGTGAAGCCTGGTCCTTTAATAGCAATATTGGGTGTGCCCGGTTTTACTAAAAGACATTCACTCACTGTAATCTTGCACATACTCCCTATATTAATCCTCTTCCATCTCTTGGCTTGGTCATCTATTTTGTCTGTTTTTCATTGAATGAGGTGAAAGAAGCATATGGCTAATGTGTTTTGGTCGAAGGAGAATAAAGACTTGCTTTACCAACCAAGATGCACATTTTTCCAATAAAAACAGACAAGCAACTGAGTAATAAGAATGATGTGCATTTATAAAGCTCATTGAATAAGCCTCAAATGCACATAAGGGTGTATATTTTGACTTAACACTTTGCTTGGATTTTTTTTTCTTATACACACTGCTGTTAATCACTTATGCCCCACTCTCAGCAAAGTGGATTCATACATACTTCACCAGAAGAGGGTTTTTAATCTCACCAAAACGTCTTTTCTATGATTTTGTTAACTATTCTCACCAAATGAAAGAGGAGGCACAAGAGAGAGACAGACACAGGCAAAAAGAGACTTAAGTTGGTTCAGGGTAAAAGCACTTCAAGTCCTAGAAAGTCGATAGGGTTGCGTAACTCAATTTCCTCTGAGTTCAGGAACATCATGAAGATAATGGATTTCTTGTCAAGGGAACAGGGGCTTGGTGGTGTGAGATGCCAGCTGCGCACACACACACACAAACACACACATGCTGTAGGTACAGAGTAGAGTTTATGTAGAGAGAAGGATGACTAAAAATGTCTAAAAAGTAAAAGGGATAGAAATGCTTTTGAAGAAAAGAGAGAAACTTCAGAAGAGAGAGGGATGCCAACCAGAGATAAAATGAAGAGATGGTGGAGGGGTGGATATTTTAGCTGGAGGATAAAAAGCGACCCTAAGGGAAATTCAGGAGGCAGAGGAAGAAGTTGAAAAGAAAGACCAAAAGACAGGGTGAGAGAGAAGAAAACTGTCCGAAGAAAGAATAAAAACAGGAGGAGATAAAGTACTGGAAGAATAGAAAGAGAGGAAGAGGGGGTGGTGAAAGGAAAAATTATTTGACCGCTGGTTTAAATGATACCCTCAGGGAAAGGGCCAAGAGGAGGGAGAGTTGAGGAGGCAGAGAAAATGATTCAAGAGAAGAAAGCAAAGAAAAGGAGAATTACATGAAAGCATTGAAAAGGTTAAATAATTTTGCTTGAGGATCCAGCAACACAGATGCATGTTGATCAAAAGAGAGAGAATAACAAGCGGAGGGGAAACAACGGAAGGGGAGAACAAAATAGAAAGACAGAGGGGAGGAAGGAGGTAAAGGGGGAAGCAACGATAGATAGTTTCACTGAAGTATTAAGAAGGACCCTGGGGGCCATCCCAGAGGAAGGAAGGATGATCAGAGAGAGGCACTGACAGTTGGCGGAGATTTACATTCTCACAAGTTTTACATGAATCACCAAGGGTTTTTAAAGTAACAACAGGAGTTCACTTAGAAGTTTGTGCCCACTGATGAAAAATTTTGGAACCACCTGGAGACTCAAGAGACTTAATTTGCCTTTGCAAGTTTGTCATCAGCATCTGAATTACAGAAACTCTCAGACGAAGAAAAACAACAGCAAATGCACCAAAACCACAGATGTTTACACTGAAGTGACGCAAGAGAGTAATGACTTACATTTGCTCTTGTTACTGTAACAAAGTGGGTTATTTACTTGTACTTTTCTGTAATTTTGCTCTAAGGTTTTTTGTGGTGTACTTTGCTACATTTAAAGTTGCAAATGATGAACACAAAACAGTCATGATAAAGGCTGAGAGAATGTAACAAAAGAGAGGAGCAGAATGAGCAGCTGCAGCAGAGACGAAATTGTCTGGATGAGAACAGAGCTTCGTGTCAGAGTGGTGTCACTCTGCACTCAGCTGATATTCTCAAAAAGATGATAAGCTCATCATTATGAGACTATGGTTAAGATTTGCATTACCTGCTACATACAATTATGACAAGTGGTCATTTTGAGTCCACTTGAGTCGATTTTGAGTTAACTTGCTTTGCATCTGTGGGCATTTTGATTTGCAGTCATTCAGTGTCAAGTCATATTCATTTTGTCTCTTTATGGTCATATTACCTCTCTTTGTACTTGTTTCACATCTCTTTTTAGTAATTTTTTTCTCTCTTTATGGTTGTTTTATGTCTCTTAGTCCTTGTTT
Source organism: Lates japonicus (assembly GCA_033238685.1). Taxonomy (NCBI): domain Eukaryota; kingdom Metazoa; phylum Chordata; class Actinopteri; family Centropomidae; genus Lates; species Lates japonicus. The sequence goes on along the minus strand of BRZM01002337.1, from coordinate 27,616 downwards.
TGTGTGAGAGACACATTCTGTGTCTGTTTGTAGTCATTTGATTAACTTTCCAACAGGAAATGTAAACAATCACTTCATATGGAGTTGAGGTCAGGGCTCTGGGAAGGCTAGTCGAGTTCCTCCACACCAAACTCAGAAAACTACCATTTCTTTATGGTGGGAACTCTTGGCCTATAACAAGAAAGGGCCTTCCCCAAACTTCCACAAAGTTGGATGCACATTATTGTCTATGTTGTAGTATTGACTGGAGGTAAGGGCCATAAAAAACAGCCCCAGACCAAAAGTACGAAGTAATATTAGCGTAAATCATCTCACAAGCTGCAATTACTAAGATATTTAAAAGAGAGTTACTATACATTTTAACAAAACTATGAGCCTTGATATACATGAACATCTAAGCTTTTGCATGTCAATTTGTAAAATGCTTAAATGCTGTACGCTGAATAAATCAATTCCTAACAATTTCATACATCACCTGCTAGACATATCTCAAGTTAAATTGTGGATAAACAATGTCATAATGAGAACTGTTAGCACTAGAAATGCACTAATGAACTGGAAGTGTTCATCCTGGTTTAGTAATTGTTTCTCATAATTATCCTAGAAGATTTAAAAAAACAAAAAAAACAAGCAGTGATGACTGTATGAATGTTATAAAGTTGTTGAATTGGTATTGAATGAATCAGTGAGTGATGAGTGAATCAGTGAGTGATGAGTGAATCAGTGGATAGAGCAAACATTTGATAGTATATTTCTCTGCCAAACGTACCTTTTTAATTAGGGGTCTCACTCTAAAACACTTAATTTGTGCCCAGAAACCTTCCTGTAGGAGCCACATGTTTACCTCTAGACATGAGTAAAGAGTTAATCAGGGCTTAGCTAAACATGTTGTTGCAGTAGTGGAGAAATCAATTCTCTCACTCTCCGTACACACAAATACAGCACTGCTGTTTTCCCGGCCTTGCTTTCCCACACATATTTAACTTCCTGCTCAACAGTGAAAGTGCATTTTCTCAATTTTTTAAAGGGTACATTTCCCCGTTGCACATCTATTGCCTCAGTTTATGACCTGAAGCGCACAGTGAACAGCAAACTACAAAATGCTGTACTGTACATCAGCTGTTGCACCATGTGTGTCATCCATATGGGAATAAGGCAGAGAAAGAGACAGAGCAGAAAGAAGGGGAGGAGAGGGTGGGGGGTTTCTCTGCTGTTTGGCCATGACAGTTTGATATAGGAGTTGTTAGATGTTGCCCATTCATGTATGACAGTAAATGAATGAAATCTTCACTAGGCCATACACACAATTACACATGCACTTGAGGCACACATAAACAGCCATATATTTTATATATATATATATATATATATATATATATAACCTGTTAAAACTGCATAAATGCCACCGCCTTATTTAGATGTACATGAATTACCATGGTTACCACTGAGATTAATTATTGACAGACGATGATCTATGGATCACTTAAGTCCCTTATCAGGCAAAAAATGCAAATGTTGCATATCATCACTTCATGCAATTACTTATGTTACTTATGAGAGAAAAGCTGTTAGCTTAGCCTAACACAGTTCACACAGTTTATTCAGAGGACACATTTGTGCCATTCACTGTCTCATAACATTCAGCAAACCACTGCCCTTTTGTGGAACAGTTTCTACTCTGACAAGGGTGGTTAAACAAACACAAATGGTGCAGCAGAGCTAATAAGCTACGATAGTGTCCTCTGGAACGCTTTGGCTCTCCGTCCCCTCAAAGAACAGCACTGTCAGGACGGCTTGTTTTTGGCCAAAGTTCACCACAGTTCAACCCTGAACATTCACACAGATTACTTTTTCCTCTTCGAGTGGATTCTCTGATCAAGGCAATTCCATTGGAATAAATTGATTTTGCTGCAAAATTTCACCATTTTAAATCCTGATGTGTACAGGCCTCACCTTAGGCTCTGGAAACGTATGATATACATTTTTCCGTTTTTGGATGACATGGATGGACATGGATGGAACAATCAAAAGAATTATCAGTAGGTTAATAAAGAATTGAAATAATAATTTCCATGCTGCTCAAACTGAGATTAAGTTTCAAGATGGAAGAAAGCACTCCTCAGTAACTTTTCATCTTCTCTGTCATCAAACCTGTCACTTTCCACTTACCTAACAACCTCTCCAGTCAAAATGCAAGCCCACAGTTTGAAAAAGTAAGAGACGGTGTCATGAGGTAAGCTGGAGGGAGTTCAAGAAATACCTGGACCGAGATGATGGTAAGAAAATATGTCTTTTCGATCCGGCAAACCTGCAAGATTTCAAGTTCAAACTCTGCAGGATCAGGTTGTGACTGCAGTTTGACCTTCACTTGACAGTCTGTTGTATATTTTAGGGGCCTGGGCAATAGTCATGTCACTTGTGATGGAAAGGTCTTGTGGAGAGCAAGAAAAGAAAACATTCAGTCTTGGCTAGATTGAGGTTGTGAAGGTGGGCAGATTTCCAGCTGCAGATACTGAGGGGCACAGAGACGTGAACTTCAATGTTGGTGTCAGACAAGAGAAAAAGTAGAGTATCACAGCCCTGGCAGCATCAGGAGATATTGTGCATTGTGGTGACTTGGACAAACCACTAGGTATACATGGTAGAGCCTAGTTGAGAGGATAGACTGTGAAACAAAGTGGTAACACAAGGGGCGCGCCATTGGCAGATCCCCAGATCTGCAGAGGTGGCAAGAAGCATCTAGTGGGCAACATTTCAAAGTCAAGAAAAAGATGGACAGGACAGAGAGAGACATGTACAGATTAAGTAAGCCAGAGGTAGCATGTTTCACAGCTTTGGAGAGAAAAAGGGCTTTTACTTTTAGTTTTTGACACCAGATGGGGGCACGAATAGAGTAATTGTAGCTGATTGAAGGCAGCTGGTATGCAGCCAGATGTTGATGATGGCAGACACCAAGGGGGGATGCTGATTAGAATTAATGGTCGGGAAAGTCTGAGATGAAAAGACTAAGGGGCAGACATAAATGAAATGAGCATCTTCGTGGGGAGTAGTATGTGTCAAATGTTCAAGACCTTTCTTTTTAACAATGAAACTATATTCCTATCTGATGTCCAGGCTGTGTCACCAAGACATTCCCTAATGATCTGTTTTCATACACGAAATGCTATTGTTGTACTCTGTACTATAGCCAATTCAGTATCACAAAATACCGATCAGTCACGTCTCTGTAGCAGAATATGAGGTAAGGCTACATCTCGAGCCAAAAACATATTTTCTGCTCACCCAGATATAAACTGCAACAATTGCTTTATTGGATTCCTCACTTGTTTACCCATATCCCCCAGTCCCACCATCACTTCACAAGCAGACTCACAGTGGCTTAATGCATTTGAGGATCAGTTAGTGTAACATCTATACAGTCTCTACAGTACTTCTTCCTCTGCCTTTCCTTTTGTGTCTCTCCCTCTTTCCTTTCTACTCTCCCACTCTCTTTTTATCCCTTTACAATAAATCCAATTTCTCCTCCTGAGTGATTAAAGTTCAACCCCACCCTTTCTCTGCTCCCCCCGTGGGCCCTTTACAGAATCATATCAGCGGCATTAAAGAGTGTGGCCACACAGGGATGATGTTAGTGGAGTGGGCTTTGAGTGAATAAGAAGGTCTACCTGTGTGCATGTCTCTGGATGGCTGTCTGCATGTTTAATTATTTCCATGCGAAGGCTAATAACCTGCATCAACAATGTCACACTTGAGGTTTCCAGCAGGCCAAGAATAAACTAAGGATTAAAAGGTAGGAACCTCGACTGAGAGCAGGCATGTAAAAGGAAGGTGGTTGGTTCAAATTCATGAGAACTCAGGGCTGGAAAAGTTCCACTTCACACAATGGCTGCTCTAAAGTACCATTACTGAAGTTAATTAACTTCAAACTGTTCCAATGGTGCTGCACAATGGCCAGAAGTAAAAGACTGTGGCTCTACTGGCCAGGTCCCAGGTGTCTAAAATGTGTGTGTATGAGAGAATATACGTGGGGAAACATAAGGGAAAGATTAAAATAGAGCAGTATGTACTCACATATTCATCAGATTATGTCCAGATGGATAAATCTAAACAAAGCTAAATGTAAATGACATATCTAATGTGGACTGGCATGAAAAATAAAATAAAGCCAGGGTACACTGTCTGCATCATTTTTAGTCATACACAAATCCTCACAGGTACAACTTGAAGGAATAGTTCGCACCATTTTTTCAGTCTCCGTCATCATGCGCTGAGGTTTGTGCAACCACCAAATAAACAGCCAGCGAGTCCCCATGATTCCATCTCAGCCTCATTCCAACCAATTTCAATACTGGTCAACTAGAAATAATAATTTACGTTACTATTTATTATATTTCCCAAAGGTGTAAGGTTCTGATTACACCTGGTGTTCTCTCCAGAAAATTTTCATTTTAATCTGTTTGAAGAAACAGTCAAAGCTAAGTTTAACTAGCAATAATGTATTGTTATATCATGACTACTACTTCCTGAAGACTCTCAATCCTTCCTGAACCAAACCATAACCAAGTACTTTTAGTTGCCTAAAACAACAGTATATTAGTGCTGATGTGCTATGTGATTATCATATGGTTTATTGGAGAAACTATCAACCAATCAGAGTTTTGTTGGTGAGTTTAAGAATGGGGAACATCATCTTCCTATGTAGCTAGCTGAAAAATGACCACCAATATGGCTGAAGTGCAGATAAGTCTACTTACAGCAACTCTTAAATCTACCCCTTTCTTCACCATTCAGATCATCTAAAGTTAACTGTTACTGCTAAGGGAAAAACAAAATTGGCTAACATCAACATCATGACACAGTGTCAGGCTCAATGAACAAATGAAACAAAATGGTAACTCAGGCTTATTAGTATTCCATTTTAAAGTCATGTGACGCCTGACACTTTGGAACCATCATTTGTGGCAGTACATGTTACAATAAAAAACACACTGCACTAACATGTCGCATAAGTGTCTTTACAGTCAGGAATACTTCCTGATTCCTCTCCTATGCAAGCATAAGCCACATGAATATACTGAAAATGACACACATTACTGCAAATGTACAACAGCTATAATCTATTTGAATGTGAAACTGCGCCTCAGTGACCAAATCAGCTTTCCCAATGATGCCCATAGAAAAATTACACAGCCAATAAGAGCCTATCATGTGGCAGCCATGAGAGGGGGAGCCATCAATCAGAGCCTGATGACAGCTGGGTAATTTAAACTGCAGCCCGCCTCAGGCTCACGCACCCTTATCTGTGATTGTGTGTGCGTACATGTGTGTATGACTCTACAGTTTGTGAGAGCATGCTCCTCATCTGTGTCTCTTCTCTCCTGTGTGTGTGTCTGTGAGAGTACAGGTCTACCACCGCTCAGTCCCACAGCCACTGGCAGGTAATGAGAGCTTTATGTGTTTTCACTACTTTGTGTCAGACAACAGAATCACACTGAGGGCAGTTGGCAGAGACAGAGGCTGGAGGAATGCAGTCAAATCAGATTAAGGAGCCAAGATATATGGTACCACAGGTGAGGCAGTAGGCTGACTGAACTAACAAACCCCTGCTCTGGGGAGAAACACACACAAACATTCACAGGCAACTGCATCACAAAAGTGTAACAGCACGCCTACAGCTCTATGCGCACACAAACACAAGTATAGAGAGGTAAACCAACAAACGGTTACTGATGTGCCAAAGGATAGAAAGTGAACAGACTTGAGCACATCAGGACTGACAGATTTTATCTGAAATTCAAACTACCTTTTGAACAAGGGAAAAATGTATTATTTGATCTGTCATGTTCTGTCCAAATGCCTCAGAAAAAAAGTATGTTTTCTCTACCACCAAATACGGTTTCTGCCTGAACTGAGGCCGAAGCTGAAAATGTTTCACCTTGCTTGGACAGAAAAGTTCCTAGTTCCTCTGAAGCTGTGTGCTGTATGATTCCACTTCATGAACTGACAGAGACAAAAGGAGAAAGGAGTCTAAAGGAAAATAAAAGAAACAACTGGAGCTCATGCTAAGTTTTGAAATCAGTCAGCATCTGAGTCTGAGCTATAACACCAACACACACCTTGTTGTTGCCTTTTAGAGCAAGCATTGATTGGAGATGTCACTGCAAATGGAAAGAAACACTCAAGCTCTTTGATGCATAATGTATCTTCAGAATTCTACTGTAACTTGGTTCAAAACACAATGCACATGCATCACCAAAGACATTGCAGTTGTAGCTTTATACACATAAATTTACACTATTTACAATCTCATTGTGTCTGCATGTACAAAACTTCAAAAAAGACTTCACAGTGAGTCAGAGTGAGAGTGCAAACACAGCTTGACAGATATCTTCTTAGGTCAATAACAGAAAGAGGAAAAAGTGGAACAAGAAATGAAGGGAAAGAAATTGGGAGTCTTACGAAGTGAGAAAGTGAGAGGTAATGTGGATACAGGAAAATAAAAGAGAGAACAAAAGAAAGGTGACAGATTTGAAGAGAAGATGACAGGGTAATAGAAGGTAAGTGCCTTGAGAAAGTATAATATTTAATGTTGCCGCCTCGGGACTCACTTATATCCCTGATGAGTTTGGCCTGAATCCCTCCACCTTCGTTTGATTTTTTGCTACAGGCCCAGTATAAAAAAATAAAAGAGGAAATATTAAGGATCGGACTTCTCTTTCTTCTTTGCAATAAGAAAAGGCAAAGGCTAGCTCAGGGAGAAATGGAGCAACCACACAAATTATGAGTCGTAAATTATTGATGTGGGACTGAATGAGAGGCTGGAAATTGGTAATAAATGGAACACTGGAATGAAAGGAGAAGTGATGCGAGAGCAGTAGCAGGAGAACAAGCGGTGGTGTTATTGTGAGGAATGAAAACAATTAAAGTTACTTCTGGTGTATGACTGATATAGTCGCTTTATTAAAACTTAACTTAATAACTGAATGTTTTGGCTGCAATATCCTTTAAAGATGCATGCATAGTCATTTATATTCACAGAAGTTAAATTGACCAGTAATAGGCAAGTATTTTCAAGAAACAACTGCTTCTTCAGTACCTATTAAAGGGGACTCTTGCAAATTAAAATGACTAATACGAAATATGCACAATTAAATAGTTCATTTATTCAATAATAGTGAAAAGTTTCAATCATTTCTTCATGACACTGAAATGACCTCCTCTTAAGCCACGAAAGACCTTTGTATTTGTAAAAGAATAAGCAAATACAGATAACTTAGCTTCTTTAAAGTAGTGGGCTGAAAGATTGTTATCATCTTTGATGAGCCTTTCACACTATACATTTTTTCCTAGACTTGAAACGTTATCATATATTTGTTTTCTGCTTGGTTTTGCCACTGTTAGCAGTAACAGCAATAGTTTATTTTTTAGCTTTTATTGTTGTTGCGTAATTCAGTGAGATAAAGAATGGCTTGTAGACAATACATTGTCTCTTCATGGCCTTAACAGAATTAATTTCATTTGGATTAAAACTCGGGCCGAGCAGGAAAAGCTGTCTAGGATGTCTAGGACACTTATCTGGGTGGAAGAGCGTGGCAGTTTAAAAAAAAAAAAAACACAGGAAAACAGACAAGACTAGATTTTTAACTTCAAAAGATATTAAAAATCGGTCTGACACTGTTGACCAACCACTTAAAGACAAACTACAGATGTCTAAGAACAAGTTTGTCAGGGCTATGTTGGGCTTGAACCCAAGGGCACATGCTGGCAAACAGCAATTCCTGCAGCTGGGACAGCTCCCATTGACAAATAAAGCTCAGTGTATTATCTAATAATAAAACCACCTTTGTAGTATTCAAAAGTTTCACTTTTGAGAAACTTAGGAGGCCTCGTCACAAAAACTGCTGAGAAATAGCTTGAAGAACACGACAAAGAGCCCAAGGCGTTTACCTGATCCCAATCGGATCAAACAAACCCAGGAGCCAAAATATCCACTGCTAATGTCCAGTTGCCAGACGTGATAGGACATCCCCAGAGGTCCCGTGTCCACGCCCCAACGGCTTAGAGCTGTTTGGGTGGCACAAGGGGGATGTACACAATATTAGGCAGGTGGTTTTAATGTTGTAACTCATTGGTGAGCCATCACAGGTGAAATTATGTCATCTTTTATCATTACATTTTTGGATATTTGATTTGATGATATCAGTAATAGTTGTGTTGGTAGGTCACCCAAACACCTGGACTGCTGTATTTTCTTTATCTTTACATGGAGGACCACAATGGAACAAGTCCTGGAGTTTATTGTGTTATCTTAGACATCTTTGCAGTTGTGTGTGATTTAAACAAGCTAAATAATGACCTGTGAATAGTGCCTCTTGCTCCTTTGGAGCAGAACAATGCAGGAAACAAGGTGCAACTTTAAAATTTGTGGGAAAATTATTCTTGCATCAGCCTTTATCTCCATCTCTTTCTCTTTCTGCCTGTCTCTTCCTCTCAACAATCAGGTCAGTCACGGTGTCTCGCCAGCGCGCATGTGCTCCCACAAATCCTGCTCTCACACGACTTGCAACCTGACTATGCAAGAAAAGCAGCATGGGACTCGGGGAGATGAGGAGGGTAAAGGGGGAATTGAGAAAAAAGGAAAATATGCGGCATAGCTCGCCATCTTCGAGGACGGCTGAGGCTCAGGCACGTTACGTTGGAAGAGAGAGATAGAGGGAAAGAGAAATGAGAAACATAAGTAAACAGAGAGGGGCTTGTTGCCGACACCACATCCTCCTGAGACTGTGTCATCTATTTTGGCTGCCTGACAAGCATGTTCTTTCACAGCGATGTGCGTCAGGGAAGGGAGAGACACAGTGAATGCACAGTGAATCAGCGCCATCTCTCTCTCTAAATCTCTCTCCTTCGCTATCGCCCTCTTTCTCTCGCACACACATTCATCTCCCCATGGATGCCATGTCACTGACTTGAAGAGAGGAGCATTTGCATTTCTCTTCCCCTGTGTCTCCGACCTCACATGCTGATTCACGTGGCAGTGAGTGTGTGCGTCTGCGTGAGCGCATCTGTGTGCGAGTCTGCCTGTGTGTGAGTGTGTCTGTGTTTGTCAGTGTATGAATATGCATACAGATACAGTTTACATTACCTGCTTACAAGAATGTCATCTTTGCACATTTGCACGTGCCTGTTTGGGCTCCTATCACCTCTTGTACAAACACAGGATGCATGTGGGCATGTATTTGTATTTTGACACGTGTTGTATATCGTCAAGAAGGGATGCTCTTTAGCCAAACATCTTTACGTTGTTAGACATGGAGCTTACAGCAGACAGAAACACAGAGGGGATCTTGTCAAAAGGGTGTTTTCCAGCAGAGCGCCTCAAGGCAGAAGAGAACACATGGAAAATATGAAAATCAGCAACGTCTGGCACATCTTTCCACCATGCGCAATTTTACATAAGTATCTCGACTGACAGCAGGGAAGAGGTTTGTTTGAATTTCTGGAAAGAGGCTCATGAAATCTAATGGAGAGAAGTGAATGGGAAAATGTATTTTGATTTAGTTTATTATGCTTGAGTGCATTATAATCTCAAAGGCCACAAATGTGAATTAGATAAACAGTGAAGATAGATGAAGATGAGTATATTGTACACACATACACATGGGCGACAAACTAAAGAAAAATCAACCAACACTGTAAGTCTAAGTAAGGAGCCTCCTCTGTAGAAGTATGTGAACTGAGGATGTCAGACATGGGGCCATCCAAGACCTTGCAAGTAAGGAGAACACAAACATCTGTTTTAGCATATGTACATTGGCATATGGCCAAATTTTCCCCAAACTCATTAGTTACCGAGGTTAATAATATACATTTTTTGGTTAATATAAATATTCAACTGCAATTTTGTTATCCTCAGTTTTCTTCAGCAGTCCCAAAGCTAAACTTTCATGATTTTCACTTTCAAATGAAAAGTGCTAAAAAAAAAAATAAAAACACTCTGTAGAAAAGTTTGATAGAAGCAGACATAAATATTACATTATCTCCTAGAATTCCAAACCTGTCATATCAGACTGTAATCCAGAAAAGAAGCTCAAAGAATTTGTCTTAAAATCAAGAGTATATAAATATACTCTGCTTAAAAATTAATAAACACAAAACCTGGGTTTCGCTGTAATTAGGAAGAGACAAATAAATAATTAGAACTAGCTTAAAACCTTGAAATGAACCCAAACTTTAACAATTTCACACACAAGTCATGGATGCTCTTGCTGCCCATGCTAACCTGCAGTAGTTACTTTCAAAATCCATCTTCTTTCCCTGCCTAACTCTGAAACACACATCAGAAGAAAACACAACACAGACCTGGAATGTTTGCATAAAGACTGCAGTTTGCTGAAATTACAGCTTGGACTGTTGACAACATAAAATCACCTAAGAGCTACCATAGTGATATAGTGCTTGGCATTCATCGCTCAATCAGTAGTCCTAAATGGAGGGATATTTACATTTAAGCTTGCCCAAAACCTGAACAAAACACTGTGACAAATTAGCAGAAAATGCCAGAGCAAAGAGGGAAAGTCTATACAAACTAAGACAAAATTACAGTACCATCATGACAAAGCCAAGGCAGAAAGACTGTGGTTAAATTCTTCAGTACTTTCAACGTTAATACTTCACAATATATATAATATATAGTGCATCAGAGGGGACCAAAGGAGTCCAGAGTCAGCCAATTGCAGAGCTCCTGAGGGTTCAGTGACTCGATGACACAGACTGACAGAGATGGACACAATGGCTGCTGCTGTGATTAACCTTGTGGTTATGAGTCACAGAAAAGGCTGAGTAGTTTAACCCAATGGAAAAAAGAAAGATGTGTGTGAAAGAGAAGAAATGAGAGGGAGAGTGAGGAATTTGCCTAAGCATTTTATCTCACCCCTCCACTTATTCTCCCCCCCCCCCTGTCCTGACCTGTGGAGCTGAAGTGTTTTAATTAAACTCATTATCCTCAGGGAGAGGGCAAGGATAAGCAGGAGTGGGGAGGGAACGGGGGGGCAGAGGTGAGAGTGTAGGGGCGAGGAAGGAGGAGGGGCATGGGAGGCTGAGACCCAAAATGGGAGGGTGAGAAGAAAGGTGCCACCACCCGAGTTTGAATTTTATGCCTCTCTGACAGTTTTTTTCATAATATTTTGTACGATTATATTGTGTGCTAGTATTTCTGAGTATGAAAAGTCTGCCCTTTTCGCAGGAATGGATAGTTGGATTATGGTGGTAGATTTAATATTGTCAAGTACAGAAAACTTAACAGTACTTAGGCGAAGACAGAGCAAGTCCATGATGAAGAGAAAACCCATTTTTTGTGTGGCCTAAAAACATGTTTCTATGTCTTACACTTTCAAGAATAACAGGGAGAATGTCATCCCTATACAGTATAGTGGCAGATCATATCACCTGAACACGATACACTAGTCACACACATGATGTGTTTAACTTATCTCAACATTTGCATTTTTGGCAATTACAGCAGCTGACAGTCTTGTCCAGAGGAGAGCAAACAGGAAGATTTCTGGATCATTAACATTACGAGCAACCCCCAATAAGATTCGCAAGATCAGGGTCAAAAAGCAACTCCAATCAAACAGATAAAAAATACATGAAGCCACACTTCATTTCACTGGGAAAGTGGACACACTGGCAAGTAATTATCTCCTGAGTTTAGTTCAACTTTTCTTCCTTCAGCAAACATGTCTGTGTCAAATGCATCAGAGCGACAGAAGCAGATAAAAGCTGGAGCTCTTGTCGCGCTCTTTGATCCTTTACCAAGCAGAGTTTCTGGAAAATGGTCAAAGAGTATGAGTATACTATTTGTGTACCTCTATTATGGAAAATAGATGGGGACTGAGGTCAGTAAGTTGGGATTGTTAGTCCCAAGAATGAGTGTCAATGAAGTAATTCAACATTTTACTCAGTAAAACTTAACTGCTTTCATATAATCTGGGTAAAAGAATCCTCCAAAAGAGACTTTAGTCATTAGGGAGCAATTTATTTTGTTACTGGGGAATTCATCTTAATGCACTAATGTGAGGCTTTCTGCTTCATTTTGATTCAGATTCATGTTGTCAGGGATCCCAAGCTAGCTGTGAGAGAATTCCATGTAAGTCATCAGAAGTCACAGGAAGGTTAGAAACAAGCCATCTATCTATAATAACTTTGTCACTGTTTTCCTTACTTCCTATCACACTTCTTAATCTTAACAACTTTGTGCCTTTAAGCATTCATCAAACCTGCAGCCAATAAATCAACCATATCGCGACATGTCAACGCCCCGGCTGACTGATAATTTGTGATTCTTAGCACAATGCACACAAATACACACACGTGCAGGCACCCACGCACATGTATGTCCTCTTTAACCTATTTGCTGCAGTTGTTGGCATGGAGGCAATACAATGAAGAGAAGACAAATAAGCAACTCCTGCTAGCATCCAACCAGAACTGTAGCACTATATAATAAAACCACTGCTCTAATTATTCAGGGCTGGATTGCCAAATGGGAAAAGCAGGCAACTGCCCTCGGGCCACAAAAATCCAGTGGCCCCAAAAGCTAAAGCTTCCTGTTTGTAATGTGGCTTGCACTATTTTTTGTTGCATATTCCCAAGGAGGAGTGAGGGGGTTCGTGAGGGCCTGGCAGTCAATTACTGCTCCGCAGCCTCTAACACATACATATCACACTTTATGTGAAAGTAAAGTAACTTCAACTGGGACAGTGTAACACTTTGACTCAACACAATGGGACTGAAAAGGTTAGCCACACTTTTTCCTCCTCAGTTTACTAATGAGGTGAAAAAAAAAGTATATCTGCAACTTGATGTCACCAAGATGTCCCTAGATGTCCCAGTGCACACACATTCACCATAACTAACCATGGACAAACAACAGATACGCACAAACACCACACTCCATTATATCAATACATATACACACAGAGAAAAGCACAAAAACCCCCAAGGTGCTTGGAGCATTTGATTAAACTGTCATCGGCAGCAGCAGTTGTCCAGGCCAGTCCTGCACTGGAGTCTAATGGCCATTAGACTCAGCAGTAACTGAGGGTTGTAGAGTGAGCAATACTGATGTACTCTTAATGGAGATTTCATTGTCACTACTGGGAACATCGTTAAGGTCTGCTAGCCTCACACTGCAGTGACATCTAGCCAATTACAGTGTTTATGAGTCCAATTAATTAAGAAGACCATCTGACTTTGGGTGAGAGGCATTTTTAGACTATGTGGAGGGATGTGTTACCATTGAAAATTATTACAATTAAAGGGAAAAGAGTGTTTATTTACCATCTGTGTGATCTGGAAAAACACTGATATTTCACACTTACCACTGTGTGGGTCTACATCTGTATGTATGTGTGTGTGCTCCATGAGGTCAATGACATCATTACACCACGCCATACTGGGGTTGTCACTTTTTATATGAAATCTGAACTATCATTCAGCTAGTAATGAGAGAAACGGGCTGTTTCTTGTACTCCAGTGGGTGGTGTTTATGCTGTCACTAAAATCTATTTCATGCAGTGTTGCCCTCTCAGTAAATTAAACAATTGTTGATCTATATATATATATATATATATATATTTGGATATATACGTGTGTGTGTGTGTGTATCATAGTTTCAAAGATAATGGGTAAGGTTTAGCTAAATTTAGGCACATAAGTGACTTGGTTGCTGTGGGTTAAAATTACTACTTGGTTAAGGTTAGGGAACAATCATCGTGATGTCTAAAAGAAACCATCTTTGACTGTTAAGTACTAGTAGGAAACAAGTAAGAACCAATATCACAACACTTTATTGACTCATCCAAAAACCCTCTGACCTCCTCACCCTGTGGACTTTGTAATTTTAATGCCACACTAGGTCTTCCTTTGCTCCCAATGCACAAGAGTCATAATTCCTACTGTCAAATCTTCCAATAATGTGGCTCAGAGTTAGTTAAATCCTATGTAAATTATGTTAAAAATAACAAAAATGATACCCAGCATTATTTCTATAGTGCTATTCACACGGTTAATATCAGTTCCATGATAACGCATTTGCTTCATCCCCAGAGAAACACATCATATCTTCAAATTATATTCATTCAGGATCATTGATATCTCAGTTATTCCCTGTTCATTAGCAGCAATAAAGAGATAAACATGAGAATATCGATCTGCATTAGGAAATACAATAAGCAAAGTATCTCATTTGCACATGGCTACCCCTCAGGAATGACAGATTTGAGATTTTGCTTCACTAAGACACATTTGAGAACTATAACAGAATGAGTGCATATTAAAAGATGGGAAAAAATAAATTTAAAAAGCCCTGTGAGAAGCAAGACAGAAGACACAAGAAAAAAGACCCAATACTTAAAGGGGAGAACTTCTGTATACGAAACTGATAGAGTAGAAGTAAACAAGGAGAACAGATCTTATGTGGGATATAATTTTCCTCCAGGTTTGTTATTTCGAAGCGGTTTTAATGACCATGCAAAAAAAAAAAACCTCACTTGCAAACATATTCCATTTTTAAGAATTTAATTCTAAAATTGCTTGTTTCCATTCCCAACTGCATATTTTACCATATCAAGTTCCACAGTGTAGAAAATAGTTTGTCGAAAACTATTTGCAGAACTATTACACAAGCCAGACTGGGTGTACCAAGTTCTACTTTTACAGCAGTACACAGTTTACAAGGGTACTCATCAGGACATGGTAAATGTCCTCAGCTGGACTGAAGTCATTTTCGTGTCACTGTCCTTGTCTCAGAATACCAGGACAGGAAGAAGAGGGAGTTGAATTTGGCCCTTGAACTGAATCAAGGAAGTCTGAGTCCAAAAGAGCTGATCTATGCACCCTTAAAGGAGAATCTTTAGAGAAATCAGAACTGGGTGATTAAACTGTAGTGCTGTTCAAACAATGATGGAAGTATGTATTGATTGATTGTTGGCCAAAGGTGTGAGGAGATCTCAGACTGTGGTGGTAATTCTGACTCAGCAGAAGAGTGAGGTGACTTTTTCTTGGCCGTATCACGGGGACCATCGCCTTCTCCAAGCAATTTGGCACCAAGGAGTCTCTAGCAAATGTAACTAATCACCTCATGCTTGGCATTTGTTTACGCCATAAACATTTGATCCACCAGAATTTTCCTGGACCCAACTCAACTGCACCACAATCTTAACAAATCATTTTCAGAAGGAGCTGGCATTATGGAGCAATGAGAGTAGAGGGTGCCCAACCCTTCTGTGAAAGCCAATATCCCTCCCAGTACTGAAGTGTCCTTGGGCAAGACACTAAAGCCTCATTGGCTCCATTGGTGTTTACTATAGAAGTAGGCAAAAGGAGCATTTCTCCACAGAGGTCAATGAAGAGGAAGTCACATTCATCAGGTTCATTCACAACTGTCAGTGTGATGAACAATTAATTTAAAGACTTGTATTAAGAATCTACTGGTCCATTTCCTTTATGGCTGACAGGCTAGTTGTTTAGTTGTGTGTTTATTTGACTGGCTTTTTCTTTTTTTGATTGGTTTGTTGTTTTGGGGGGCATGCTGGTTTGCTGACTGGTTATCCTGCTATCCTTGTATGATGAATGAGTGAATGAATGAATGGATTTAAACATGCAGATTATTATTTGGTGATTTGTTTGGTTGTTCACCTGGTATCAATTTGTTAATTTATTAATAAAATTCCTAATGTAGTAGCTTTTTTATTTCTAGGAATTAAATCCTAATAATAAAGAGTATCTCCTTGTGTCTTGGCACAAGTGCCCTTAACTGAAAATAAAATCTGTATCAGCATCATTCATTTTTCCCCATTGTAGATTATTTGTTTGGTTAGTTGATATTTATTTACAGAAACTTGTTGGTTTGTTATTTGGTTGGTGTATGTGTATTTCTTAATTCATTCACTTCTACTTGGCTTTATTCTTTATATGAATACAGTGCGGGGAGTAATGCACTTCTTTTTAAAAAAAAGACAAGAAGTAGTGTATTCCAGGAGTTCTGTCAGTTGTCTTCCTTGTGTACGCTAGTTAACCAGAGGATTGACTGCAGGTTGGCAGGAGATGTAAAAGAAGGTGAGTCCATAGATGATGAAGAGAGCGCTGACTCAGCAGGGATTCACAAGGGTAAGATGACTCATTTCTAATACTCCCAATGAGTGTTTTAGTTTAGTTTCATAGACCAGAATAATTAATGGATGCAGTGAATTGCACTACATTATATGGATTTTTGGAGGGTTTTGCCCAGTAGCACAGCAGGCCAAAAACAGCTTACTTTGTAGCATAGCAAATTATTGTGAACTATTTAACAACTAGAATTGTCTGTCCTTTCCTCTAGGTTATAGGACTGCTGTGGCTGGTTGAATTTCTAATCATTGCACCAACTTTGCGCAGCCCAGAGGGACCTGTCTTTGGAGGCTACAGTATATGACCCATATTACTGCTGTCAAATTAGTAACCTCACTCGCTGAATGCATAAAACTCTTGCAGGATAGCTTTTACCATGTCGGCAATTTCGCACGAGCAGGGCAGGGGAAACCTTCAAACTTTGCTTTAAGGTTAAATGGGTTGATTCAGTTGAGTATTCAAATCATACATCACAGGGTATGGACCTGTACTGTTCTAGGTTTTGTCAATTGCCCAGCCAACACTTGCTATGTTCTATTCTATTTCCTCTGGTCTACTTGATTTGCACAGCCTCAATAAATCCAGAAGGATTTATGGTCAAGAGTTTGTGGAACAAATCACATACCTATAAGATGCACTTCTGCTTTTGAATTGTTAGTGCTTTTGTTTGCGATTCATTTGGAAAAGGGGTTCATTCTGACTACCACAGCTTTCACCAACAAAAGAAAAATGTGTGTCTGTGTTGTCAAAAACACAAAGTAAAAATGTTGACATCCCTCAGCCCTCCAATCTTGAATTGTTTTTCTTGCTTGGCTGGGTCAACTTGAGCCCTGGGTGTGAAGTTTATTGATCCATCCTGAGAAAGAGATTGAAAGCTGCCAGTGACACTGTTTCCCACAGACAGTGGAGCTTAGATCTTTTCGCCTGCCCATTCCTTTTTGGACAAGCCGTCTGATGAGTGTACAATTAAAAGTAAGTGTGAAGTAAGGTAGGAGAAGGAAAAGGCAACCACCGAACAGAGGCTAGGACTAAGGAGCCAGTTTGAAGGAAAGGTGAGACAGAGGGAGCGGAAAAGAAAAGAAATGGGGAAAAAAGCTTCTTGTAAAGTAGATAAAGATTAGGGCTGCTAGGAGGAGAGCAGAGAAGCAAAATTGAGCTCTAAGCAGGAGGCAGAATTGGCAGTGATACAATATAGAATGCAATGTAGACATAATCTTTATGGATCATTCATTTCATTTGAATGTGTCATTCTTCACTTACTCACAAGAAGCTTTGCTCACCTCATAACACATCTCAAATAAACATCTCTGAGAAAAATATGGAGATAAACTGTTGGCCTCCTCCATACCATCACTGCAGTACTCAATTTATTACAACTTATTACTTCACAGAAAATGCATCTGTCACTCTAAAATGAGTCTTAATGAGTAAGTCATTTTGTTTGTTTTATTTTAATTTGTCAGTCTGCTGAGCATGCATGCTTTTTTTATTCAGATGCTTACTTTCTCACCCAGCTTCTTTCTCTACATTGCGTTATCCTCATTCTCAGTCCCTCAGTCAAGCTTTTGCACTTTTCATCTCGTGTTCCTCTGCTGCACCTATCCTGTATTCGTCTTCCCACTCATCTTTAATGTTCTGCCATGCAGCTCTTCGCTCACTTTTTTCCATTTCCTCTCCTCACTGCTCCTTTTCCTGCATTTTAACTCCCACCATGCCTCTTCCTACACTTTTCATAACTTAAATATTCAAACATCTCTCTGCTGATTTTTGCCCCAACTCCATAGTGTTTTATTTTTCCATTTTAGTTTGAATTTTTAAGAGCTGCTCATAAAAACAGAACTGTTGTAACTGTTGTAAAACTGTATATCCAAAATGTCTGTTAAACACCTCCTGTGGCTATATTTATTCAAATCAGATTTATTTAAATCCACTTATTTTGCTCTTCCTCCCAATTCCCCAAATGTGCTCTTACTTTTGACTGGGTTGTATCTAGAACATAGAAAGAGCTCATTGTCAGCCGCCTGTAAACACTTAATTTTTGTATGTTGCCTCTTGTTTAGGAATTAATATATGAGACATCTTGTAAGGCCTAATAGTCCTGTAGGTATCATAAGTTACTTTTAAATTGACATTTGTTTAAATTGACTTCCCATTAGTCTCAAGTCTTCATGCATTTTGAACCTCTATAACTGTTTATTCTCACACTCAGAGGACAATAGTTCCCTCCCTTTTCCATTCCATTCCCTCCTTCTCTACCTTTTACTCTCATTCATTATCAGTCTCGCACATCCTCTGAGTCCAACATCTGTCTTGTCTAAAGTCCGCTGAACTTGGGGCTGACAGTGTGCGCTCATAAAAAGGTCCACATTCAGCAGTTTTTAGTTTGTAAAGTCTCACCTGTGTGGTAACTTTTACAGCAAAGTTGCATTCAGTTGTGTGGTATTCTTAATTCAGTCATACCTGCACAGCAGGAAAAGCAACACTGGTGAATTCTAATATTTATACCATCCTCTTCTCTCAGTCTTTTTCTCCTTATTTCCTTGTTCTTTTGTATTTTTTTCATTTCTTCTTCACTATTCTTTATCTCCTCCTCCCCCCTCTGAGCCGTCACATAATGAGTTGTAGGTAGCACAGCATCACCTGCAGTGGACTGACGGTTCATGAAGCAAAAAAAGAAAACACTGTACCAGGTGCATACTCTCATCAACACTGGGATGGAATCGACACATCCCATTTGCCTTCACCTGTCTTGAAAACAGTGAAAGACAACTGGGCCAGTTTGTATGCAATGCACAAGTACACACAGACATAAATGCAAGCTTGCAGATGCATCACACTTTACTGTAATAGTGTGTCTGCTAAAATGAGTCACTGTAGACATGAACATTACACTGTCATCATCTCAGACATGAGTCATTTGTACTGCTTTACACATTCACATGTACAATTACATTAACCTGAGACAAATGTTGCTGTCTGTTCCAACATCAGAAGGCAGAAAAAAATGGTGTGCCAACTGTTGGTGAGGGAGACGTGAGGTATTTTTTATGCTCTAATCTGCACAATCAGCTCGTCTACATGTTTGAAACATAAAAGCTCCCGAGGCTTGTGTTATTCCAGTAAGCACAATGAAGGAGGGCATTTTCCGCCACTTCCAGTGACCTGACCTCAACTTTCCATCTGTCTATGCAACTTCCTTGCATTTAAATACACTATCATCTGCTTTGCAAACCCTTACAAAATCAATGTAAATCTTTGATGTAAAAGTGCACTGTTGTCTTTCCAGCAGAATATTCTGCCTTAGGGAACTATGTCCTGAGGGGCATTGCTACGTGTATTGGTTTGCATTAAACCACACGGTAAATGGAAGGACACAGCTTAGCAAGCTAATTGTAAAAGCAGTGGCTCTACTCAGGAGCCTCCCCTTAGGACTGGAGTTGGCAGCAATGAACACACACAGGAACAAATACAACTCAGAAGCTAATTGGAACACTGTTTTTGCCTTTTTTTAGTATATTTTTGCTCGTTACTGTGGAGTATTTGTTGGCAGAAGTTCAAGTAGCAGCTGCTGTGGTTGGTCCGAGAGTAGGGCAATGCAATGTGTGATGAGTTGCCAGTTTCTTAGGTGTACCTAGCCACAATATCTTCCTATTATTTTGTCCACCCACAAAGACAACAACAGCCATTTCTCTAATCTTTCAAAAAATCTGAGGAGAATTAAGACAGCTGTCTATCTTTTTAGAGGAAACAAAATAAACATCTGATCTCTCTGTGTATTTGTGGAGCCAGCACCATAGATTAAAAGGCTTGAGGAGAGGACAAAAGATGAACACGGCAGTTTGTTGCTCCCTGCAAAGGCTTTAAACAGTTCCTCACAATTCTAAACAATTGTGACCCTTTACTTGCAGAATATAAAATAAAAATTTAAACTCAGCAAATGGAGTCTCGCCCATGCCTCAGCTGTCTGAGGAAGTAGACCATAAAACACTATTAGTCCGTTTAAGAACATTAAAGAACAGAAAGAACAGACAAAAGTTAATAGCTCTGACTGCTGTCCCTTAATGAACAATAGCAGAATACTGGGATGTTTGTCTGCTAGCTTTCCTAGTGGTCATGCTCCTTAACAACGGGTCCAGCATCTGGTCCACAGAGGGCTCCAATGGTGAAGATGGAGCAATCATTAGATGTGGTTTGGTTCACCCAGTACAACAAACATTGCACAGTGAGTTTAGTCCAGCTAGGTGGACCCGAAGGACACATACTCCTCTTGTTTGGTCCAGAACTATAAAATATGATAGTTAAGATCAGTGCCTTTCGAACTCTGACTCAACAAAACTGAAATATATATAAAAAGGTGGGATTCTTTACAGGGCCGCTACATTGTATAGCTCACTGTACCTAATAAAGCCGAAACTCAATGGATATTAGTGGTGGCTTGTGATTTAGCATTCATTACTTTTACAGTGACAACATTTATGTTGGCTGAGCATGTACTGTTACAATAAGGGTGGAGTTCTTTCACTTTTTATTCAAAATTCAAACTTTTATTCAAAAGCGGGAAAAAAAAAAAATTCTATAACTATACCTGACCTGACCTGTCTGAGTTCAAAATTTAAGTCTTAAAGCACAACAGAAGTAGTTTGCCTCACCTATTGCACGTCCTATTGACCTGTCAGTAAACTAAGCTAATAATATAAAGTAAAAACACTAACGAACAAAGCCATGCTCAATGGATAATAACAACACCGAGTCAGAGAGGCAGTATGTGGAAGTGTCTTTTCTACACCGTAGATGTTGAAATTACCAACGAAGATGAGGCTGTTTGCCAACTTTGTAAAAAGCAGGTGCCTTTCTTTACAACCACAACAAATCTGAAGACTCACCCCTAGCTTGACACCAAAGCAAGGCAGCAGAGATATCAGAACAGGAGTGGAAAAACAGTTTATCATCAAGACACATTGTGCAGTTGTACGACATCACAAGGGAAAATATATAGACTATTCTTATGTGACTGTGACACGTCATCGCATGCTTGAGCATTACACTATATGGGCTGTCTTTGAATTATCAATCAATTTCAACTTGACTAGGCCCCACAGAGAGAGTATAACACCTAGGGAGGTTGTGTACTGACTGCCTGAACATTTACCAATCTGAGATCTCAACACTGCATCACAATGAACAGTAACTGCAAGTAATAAAACAATCTAGTTGAACTTAATTCGCTTTCCCACTGTTCAGTCTGTTGCGGCTATTATTGAGGCATAAACAGAGCACTTTAATATAGCTCAGTTCTGCTATATACTGGAGCCATCAATGCAAGATCACTGGAACGCTTGCTCATGCCCCCAAGATTAATACTAATATGAATCTCGAGCTGCTTCAATGTTTTTCTCATTAAAGGTTCAAGAGTGGAGTTTTTGGTAAGGGCTAGATTTCTTTTTTGATACATACATATATATATATATATATATATATATATATTTATTTAATTATTTTTATTTTATTTTTTTTAAGCAAATTGCTGTCCTGGATTCTCTTTTCACACACTTATTTGCAGCATTCAGCACCCTGGTGAAAGGGTGTGATGTGTTCCCACTTGAGGCTAGTTTGTGAAAACACGCTGCTGGGTAGCTCATATTCCCACGACTAATGCTGCTGCTGAGGTTGCAATCTTGCCTAGCCGTGCATGCCTCCAAGACTTCTAAGGATCGGTTGGTCCTTCTGTGGGAACTTCAGAGTCCAACCTCTCCCATAGATATCACACACTCTTCCTTGATAAGCTACCCTTGACACTGGCTTACACATGTAGACACATATGCTGCTAGCACATGTGTGCAAGCATGCGACTTGAGACAGACCCTCAATCAACCTCAAAGGGGAACCACTGCAATTACTTCCGATCCTCACCCACCCTGATTAAAATGTGACGGCTTGCTTACTGCCCTCCTCCTCTTCTTCTTTGCCCTGTGCTATCAGTCATTGATTTCCCTGTTCTGATCTAATCCTGGTTTCACATAGCTGAGCATTAATTAGAGAGGGAGATGGAGCAGGCGAGAGAACGTCAGAGAGCCAGTGTTACATACACCCAAGGCTTTAAAACTGCAGGTTCAAAGATGGATAAAGGGCCAGCAGAGAGAGAGATGTACAGAATCCCTGAGTCAACCATCTGCTTTTATTTCGTTTGTGTTTTCCAGACCTCACGGCCTCTTGTAAACTGCATTTGCTAATCAGATCTGGAGTTTCTCTTTGCCAGCGCCCTCAGTCTCATTTTCATCTCTCCAATGCTATTTTTCTCTCCTCTCTTGCTCTCCCTGTCAGGGTGCAGGTCGCTTGGATCTGAAACGACAGTATCTGTCATTTTGGAATGAAGCTCTCGCGAAAGCCCCCGCTGTAAGGAGCACTGGGTCTCTTTCTGCCTTTATGGAAACTTGATGGAAGAGAGTTGAAAGGACCCGTCTGCCTGCTTGGGGAAAGAAGGGCAGAAGAGCTCCTGCTCTGCCACTCACCATCTGGGGAAACTCACACCCAACTTTTTTATTCTCTATTAGTCCGTGTAGCTTTGCTTCCATCTACTGGGTGGAGGGGACACTGCAGGGAGACAGAGGTGGTGGTGGTGGTGGTGGTGGGGGTGAGACACACAATCTGAGACAGCTTCTGTGTCATGCGTCAATGAGAGTTTATTTCAAATCAGTGAAAGGATCATTGTAATGAGTTACTAACTTATGACACTTAGTGCTGAGTTCTGTAAACAACCAAGCCATCTGTCTCCTCACCATCTTTCACTCACTTCTCACTCTTCTCTGGGATCCTTCCACACAAACCCAGCACTCTCAAGCTCTCCTCATGCATAACCGAGTATTGTCTCAAAGATATTTGTATACATTTTCAATTGTTGATTTGAAATTAATTGACTCACACAAAAAAGTATCTTTAATAATATTTGGTCTGCCTTTCTACTACTGTGGTTTCTGCTTTTTTCTAGTACAACCCTGGCACAGCACAGTTACCATAACTGCTAACTATCAACAACTATGATGGACATATTTTGGAATTTAGGAAAGGAGGAGGCTACAATATGAAGATTTCAGAAGTGCTGTTATTGGGCTGTCACTGCAGTGCCCATGCGCACTTTAACACATTCATACAAACGCTCAAGTTGGCAGTCAGGTACAACTAGCTAAAAATAACGCAGTCTAATACAACAGTACAGAAATAATCCTACCTTAATGACATTTATAATGTTCAGTTTGTGTTGAAAGTGTTTAAGAGAAGGTGTTGTTTCAACTGTAGGGAATCAAAAATAATTACACATATTTGAATAACACTATTATGAGAGGTTACTCTGCACTGAGCATTTTCATAAAATTTCCTGTTGGAATCAAACACCGCACCATTTATGTGCATACGCATGCACATACACACACAAACAAATATGTACTGTATGTCTGTTGGTTATACTTGCAATCTTAATCGCTGGGATGTTGGCATCAACACAATTTGCTGGTAAAATGAGATTTTCTGGCCACATGGGCTCTTAGAGCACACAAGTAGTGACCATACTACGTCTACTATGAAAGCATTATATAAATGTGTATACTTTGAGAAACCACAATGACAATTTAATGGAAATAAACAACTCATAACAGTAAACTATAATCTCTTTCCTCTCCACTCAGGTACCAAGTATGTCAACTTGATGCCAGTGTAATGAGTCTTTGACTTTGAGCAAAGACAATATTCCATACTATGATGAGATCAATACAATCAGAGGTTGTTAGCTCTTGTGCTGCTATATGACTTGTAAATAAAACGCTTTAGACGGGAAATGAATTTGCTGCACATTTGTGCTCATTACGATGAGGGTAAATTGTTAAGTGTGGCGTGGCTGCCTGTGGGCCAAAGCACGATGAGTACTTTCAGATGGGTTTTCTGGTTGGCAGCAGCTGTCCTCTGCCAATTAGACGCATCGTATGTGTGTGTGTATTCATCTCCAAACAAATACATTCCGGTCCTCCCTACCCTCTGGGCACATGCTGCCTGAGCCTTGGAAACCCTCCTGACACTGTTCATACACAAACACACACCATCCTCTCACTCACATTAGATCCCCCCCAATCCCTCTACGCCCATGTCCCTCCCTGCCCCCACTAGGCCCTGAGTTGCTCTAGGGCAGACAAACACACACAAACTCCCTCTCTCATCAATTCAGATTTAATGCCATCTAAATATGGAACAAGCTGTGGTGAAGATGAAGGGAGAAAGAACAGTAGACAGGAGGGCTAAGATGTTATTGAAAATTCAAGAGAACAAAGCAGTGAAAGATTGATATTTCATGTCAACACAACAGTTAACGTGACAACACGGATGTCCCCTTGGTGTCAGATATCACGCCTGTTCTGAAGACCAAGTGGTTTGCTGGATAAGACAGGTTAAATTGATGTCTTGTTTTTGATCATAAGGTGCTGGTAGATGTTTGAATATCCAAGGTTGCTTGGTCAACTCAAAAGAATGCCCTCGAGTATTTCTTTGTGCTGAGTGCTATTTGCAGGCTTATGCCAGTTTTTTGACTGAACAAAAAAAAGCAGAGAAAAGAATGTGTGTGTGTTATTGTTTTCCACCTGTATGAGAATAATGACCTCATTAACCTGTGTGTCCAGGTTCTTATGTAGAAGTAGGCAATCTAGTCAAATTTTATACACAGTTCCACATCGTCAGTAAAGACGTGCACTTACATTAATTAACATTAATAGATGGATGCATTGAGATAAGTCATTGGGTGCCATTAAACCACTGCAGAAAAAGACAACACATTGGGATGATTTAACAACCATCCTCTCCTCACTGAAACACGAGTAGCAAGGAAACCTATTATTACTCATAACAATGTACAGATGCAGCTTTTTTCTAAATGAAATAGGCAGAGTTATTTTCTTTTCCCAATCAGGGTAGGCTGGAAGTCTGATTGGGTGCAGTGTGTGTTGACTGGTTCACTTCATTAACATTAGTGTCTGGATGATGGCAAACAACAAATTGATAATACTTAACCAGCATCTTTCGAAGGTATTAAATTCAGAATGCAATAGTTTCCCTGAGTAAATATGTACTTCTAAATCATGACTCTAACACCATCTGTAAGCCGACTGTGAGACAGCACCATCTTTTCCATTCTGTCAACACAGCAATGGGAAACCATGACATTCAAAAGAGGGAAAATTTGATTTTTTTTAGGAGCTTATTCAGAATTGTAGAAGAATCAGTTCTTATGTAAAGCAGTTGTCCCCCCTTCCCTACATGACAAGCCCAAATGACAAAGCTGAAAAAGATGTCTGTTGTGCAAACAGCTAAAACTGACACTGCAAAATACAACTGTGTATACAGAGATAAAACTATTTGAAGCTGTCTCGCCACACAATAAGCTAATCAATGAATTAATTTATCCAAATAAATAGTGTATCTCTTCAAAGGTGCTTTGTGTTACATTTCAATATCAATAAACCATAACCCCATCAGGAGACATTAGCATAATCACAGTAATTAGCGCACTTACTAGAAACAAACAGATGGGTTCTGTTTGTAGACCTGTGCACTGCATTTAACAGTGGATGCTACCAGGTCAGATTTTGCAGAATTCTGTTAGGGTTGCTTTATGGCTGCAAGGGAGATTGTTTTACATTTCAAAATAGAACTTTATTCCACCTCCAGTATTCTAACAAGAGAGGCTTAACTTTATTTTTTCCCTACTGATTGGCTGCACATTCACTGTTATCATGTGCTGCTCAACTGTTATCTTTCTTTGTCCTCTTCAAAAAACAGCAGTTAGTATAACATCAGTTAAATGGAGGGGGTGATGAGTAGCAGCATTTAACGTTCATCGTTGTTCAAGAAGAGATGATAAATTGCAGTAAAGTGGTACTGTTGTGTCTGGAAAATTTCTCTCTCACGTCTGCACAGAAAAAAAATAATATTTGATGCCTAACAGACTTCGTTTTTAACCTCAAGAAAGAAATAATGGATGGATGCTTGAGTGCTCTGAGGTCCTTGCCAGACTGCCCTCTTATTCCCACGGCGAACCATGAGTCAAACAAAATTCACACAAGCAAACGTGTGCGCACTAGTAAGCACTAATAAGGGTTGTGTGCCAGTTTTGACAGCTGTGTTTGTGTGAAACCTTTGGGCACTGAGACCCTAAACAGGCCGCCTGCCCATCCCTGCTGTTGGCCTGGCTCAAGCTGATGCCACGCACATGTACATAAATAATAAACATTAACACTAAAAACAGCACAAAAACATGAGAATTGGAAGAGAAAGAATCTATTTTTCAGGCGACCTCCCGTTTTCAACCACACACCAAAACTAACAAACATGAAATTATGAACTTTTCTCCTACTTAAAACACCATCATCCCCTGTGAACAGAAAATAGGGAAGCACTATAACCACCAACCATCACCATCTCACAAGACAGAGAGACCTGAAAATGACAGCAGCCTGTTGGAAGGTCACAGCCTGTGCACTACACATCCATTTGAGCTTTTTGGCATGGCGATCTGCTATGATAATGGCTGCCCGGAGGGGGAACTTGCTGGATGGATGGAGCTGTTTTAATCTCAAAATGGCAGACCTCTGTGACCTTGTCAGGAGGTGTCCTAGGTCTGGGTGACTGACGAGATTCCCTACAGACACAGCACATAGAGCTGGGAGCCTGAGTCGCCTCTGATGCAGTGAAGAGTGGTGGGAAGAGAAAGATGAGACAGGGAGCGTGTGGCGCTCACATGTCAGGCTCAGATACAAGGCAAAATGAAGTAGCTGCAGAGAGATGCAGGATAAAGTCGGGTGTTGTATGTCAGAAATAAGTCATGCAGGTAAAGTAGCTTATTAGATTAAATTTCAGATTGAAAACTGGCCATTGGTGTGCCACTAATGTTTTACCAGCCATTAATAAATGGCATACCAACCTTACAGATGCCACCTCTCAGCAGCAGGTTCTTTTTAAAACTGAGACCTAAAGTCAGATATGATGTAGGACATAAACCATGCTCACACACGACAAAAAGAAGCTGTGTATTCTTACTTGTACAGAGCATATTGAGCGTACAGAGGTGTGAGCAGTGGATTAAGCTACAAAAAGTGTTAGAAAAGTTTCTGCCTTGAACTGGTTAATCACAGCCATTTTTCAGGCCTGAAAGGGGTGAAGGTTTGATACAGACAAAGGCTTTTGGGCGAGTATTCCTTTAAATACATCACAGTGGAGCAAGTATGTAGCAAAGAATGGGGCCTATGAAAGTGAAACTGAATTACAGCATTTGCAGCTGCTTTTTTTTTTACATCTTACATATATTTGAGAATAAAAAGTGTAATAGATAAAGAGCAGAATATTAGGATAGTACCAGTACCACACACTGATTATTCATTCTACATATACAGCACACACACACACACACACA